>SJYA01001512.1:1248805-1310195 GCA_006410615.1 Neotragus moschatus
AACCTGGACAGCATATTAAAAAGCAGAGACATTACTTTGCCAACAAAGGTCCATCTAGTCAAGGCTATGGTTTTTCCAGTGGTCATGTATGGATGTGAGGGTTGGACTGTGACGAAAGGTGAGTGCCAAAGAATTGATGCCTTTGAACTGTGGTGTTGGAGAAGACTCCTGAGAGTCCCTTGGACTGCAAGGAGATCCAACCAGTCCATCCTAAAGGAGACCAGTCCTGGGTGTTCTTTGGAAGAACTGATGCTGAAGCTGAAACTCCAGTACTTTGGCCACCTCATGTAAAGAGTTGACTCGTTGGAAAAGACCCTGATACTGGGAAGGATTAGGGGCAGGAGAAGAAGGGGATGACAGAGGATGAGATGGCTGGATGGCATCACCGACTCGATGCACATGAGTTTGGGTGAACTCCAGGAGTTGGTGATGGACAGGGAGGCCTGGCGTGCTGCGATTCATGGGGTTGCAAAGAGTCAGACATGACTGAGCGACTGAACTGAACTGAAGTGAACCCTTGGAAAGCACTGTGTACCTTGAAAAGGGCCAAGTACTTATGGCAAAACCTTTTCATTTTCTGAAGGGAAAAGCGGTTCAGCAAATGAAGGTATTAACAGTTGTTGAAAGGTGTTCAGCAAACAAGGGCATTAATAGTCATTGAAAGTTATGTGGCAACATCACAATTCAATTTATAAAAGGAAATGAAGGCAGAATTCTTATCTAATTAAAACAGCTTGAGGAAAGAAAGTGGGCAAAGGCTAATTACCTAACTTGGCATCTGGCCCAGAAAAGAAAAGTTAGTGTTTTCCTTCAAAAACTGTCAGGAAACTTCAAATTATAATGCTTGCTTTAAAGCTGTAGGGAATTTTTCATCCCTGAATCCCATAGTGCCTGACACATGTGAATTATTTGGCCTTGAGATTCTTCTTTTAAAAAGCAATTATTCATTTTTCTATAGATAAGGTAGTTAGATTTGATTAAGGAGCTGAAGTTTTTACAAAACAATCTAAAGGCCCAATATCTGATATCTTATTTAACTTCTAAATTCTAGTTCCCTTGGTTTAGTCTTTACCGTTTTTATCAAGTGGAAGAAGTTCTACTTAGCAAAAATGTGTTGGTATTTCCTAGTGATATTCAGGGGTTTTCTGGTTGTTGTCATTTGCAAGTTTGTTTGTTTTTACTTGAATCTGTTTGAACGTTTCCATGGCCACATGGTAAAGAATGTGGGCAGTTGGGCACCTGGAAACCTATGGCTTATTTGGTTTGTTATTAACCTGCTATGTGTCCCTGGACATATCAGTGCACCTTGAAGCGATTCAGTTTCTTCATCTGTAAAATGAGGAAATGTGCAAAATAAGATTAATTCTTATCAGGAACTGCAAAATACAAAGTGGATGGAAGCAATGCCTTTAGGTGTGACTATAGAGATTCACCCTTCCTACCCATCCTGCGTGGCCGTGAGGATGACCTTCAGATCATCTCCTAGGAATACTAAGATTCCTGTGTAGGGGGAAATAGTGGTCAAAGGGCACATACTTTCAGTTATAAGAGATTAAGAATCTCACACTCTACAGACTGAGCTAGCCGGGCACTAAACTTCCAGTTATAAGATGAATAAGTTCCCAGGATCTAACGTACACTATGGTGACTATAGTTGATAATATTATATTGTATACTGGAAGCTTGCTAAGAAACTAGCTTTCAGGTGTTCTCATCTATATACATATCTGTATACCAAAACATGTTGTACACCTTAAATATACACGATTTTTATTTTTTAAGGAAGTAAATTATGTGGACAAGAAATCAAGTCATTAACATAAAATAATTGATCTTGATAAAACTTAGTGAATTAAAAATAAGAGTACAAATAAGAGTTTGATTCTTAGGAATCAAAACTGGTTTACTGTGTTATTTTTTAACATGAAACAAAAAATTAAAATGTCTTGTTGAAAAACAATTTTATATACTGGATGCTTGAAATTTGCTAAGAGAGTAGACTTTAATTGTTGTCACCACACACACTAAATGGTGTGAGATTACATGAGAGTATGGATGTGTTAATTACCTTGGTGTGGTAATCATTTCACAATATGTACATGAATTAAATCATCCCATTTATCTTAAAGATATGCAATCTTTTTCTATTGTAATTCAATAAAGCTGGGTAAAAATGTTCGTTAAAAATCTAAAATATTGTCAAAAAAGGAAAGAGAAGAAAATTACCAGTTTTGATGATTTCAAAGTCTCATCAAGCTCTAATATTCAATAGTTCTATAATTCTATATTTGTGGGGAAAAGTAAATATATAAAGGAATTCTTGAACTCCCTTGCAGAATAAAGATAATACTCTTCCCCAAAATGTACGGAAAACAAACATGAAACGCCTTGTTGTGCCTTTTAATATGATCAATTCCAATTCCAACCCTGAAATAAAATAATTTGTCCTGACAAGAAAATGAACAATTAATAATAACTAACATTACTGTGTGCCAGTCACTGTTCTAAGCACATCACATATATTAGTTTATTTAATGCTTGTAATAACCTTAGGTCTTATTATTATCTCCAGTTTTCAAATGCAGAGCTCAAGATCATTCAGCTAATAAATGACTGAGTTGAACTTTGAACCCAATAGCGTGATTCAACCCTGTACACAGATTTCCATATTAAATGTAACCCACTAGAATATTAATCTATATATAATTTTCTTGATAGAACCAAACAAAGATAAAATACTGGAAATGGAATGACTCTTAGGTATCAGTGCATCCAAATTTTTCATTTTTAAAAAATTTTAATTGGAGGCTAATTACTTTAAAATATTGTAGTGTTTTGGCCATACATGTACATGTATGTACATGTATGTACATCCACGTGTGTGTACATACACGTGTATGTACATGTATGTACATCCGTTCCCCATCCTGAACCCTCCTCCCACCTCCTTCTCCATCCCATCCATCTGGGTCATCCCAGTGCACCAGCCCTGAGCACCCTGTCTCATGCATCGAAACTGGACTGGCGATCTGTTTCACCTATGATAATATACATGTTTCAGTGCTATTCTCTCAAATCATCACACCCTTGCCTTCTTCCACAGAGTCCAAATGACTGCTCTATACGTCTGTATCTCTTTTGCTACTTCACATATAGGGTTATTGCTACCATCTTTCTAAATTCCATATATCTGTGTTAGTATACTATATTGGTGTTTTTCTTTCTGGCTTATTAAACTTTGTATAATAGGCTCCAGTTTCATCCACCTCATTAGAACTGGTTCAAATGTATTCTTTTTAATGTCTAAGTAATATTCCATTGTGTATATGTACCACAGCTTTCTTATCCATTTGTCTGCTGATGGACATCTAAGTTGCTTCCATGTCCTGGCTATTATAAACAGTGCTGCATTGAACCTTGGGATACACGTGTCTCATTCAGTTCTGGTTTCCTCAGTGTGTATGCCCAGCAGTGGNTGACAGAGGATGAGATGGCTGGATGACATCACTGACTCAATGGACGTGAGTTTGAGTGAACTCCGGGAGATGGTGATGGACAGGGAGACCTGGTGTGCTGCGATTCATGGGGTCACAAAGAGTTGGACATGACTGAGCGACTGAACTGAATTGAACTGAACACTGTTCTCCATAGAGGCTGTTCTAGTTTGCATTCTCACCAACAGTGTAGGAAGGTTCCCTTTCTCCAACCCCTCTCCAGCATTTATTGTTTGTAGACTTTTGGATAGCAGCCATTCTGACCAGTGATGGTACTTCATTGTGATTTTGATTTGCATTTCCCTGATAATGAGTGATGTTGAGCATCTTCTCATGTGCTTGTTAGCCATCTGTATGTCTTCTTTGGAGAAATGTTTGTTTAGTTCTTTGGCCCATTTTTGGATTGGGTCATTTATTTTTCTGGAATTGAACTGCAGGAGTTGCTTGCATGTTTTTGAGATTAATTCTTTGTCAGTTGCTTCATTTGCTATTATTTTCTCCCATTCTGAAGGCTGTCTTTTCACCTTGTTTATANATGTTGAGCATCTTCTCATGTGCTTGTTAGCCATCTGTATGTCTTCTTTGGAGAAATGTTTGTTTAGTTCTTTGGCCCATTTTTGGATTGGGTCATTTATTTTTCTGGAATTGAACTGCAGGAGTTGCTTGCATGTTTTTGAGATTAATTCTTTGTCAGTTGCTTCATTTGCTATTATTTTCTCCCATTCTGAAGGCTGTCTTTTCACCTTGTTTATAGTCTCCTTTATTGTGCAAAAGCTTTTAAGTTTAATTAGGTCCCACTTGTTTATTTTTGTTTTTCTTTCCATTACTCTGGGAGGTGGGTCATAGATTTATGACCTGCTGTGATTTATGTCAGAGAGTGTTTTGCCTATGTTTTCCTCTAGGAGTTTTATAGTTTCTGGTCTTAATGTTTAGATCTTTAATCCATTTTGAGTTTATTTTTGTGTATGGTGTTAGAAAGTGTTCTAGTTTCATTCTTTTACAAGTGGTTGACCAGTTTTCCCAGCACCACTTATTAAAGAGATTTTCTTTTCTCCATTGTATATTCTTGTCTCCTTTGTCAAAGATAAGGTGTCCATGGGTGCATGGATTTATCTCTGGGCTTTCTATTTTGTTTCACTGATCTATATTTCTGTCTTTATACCTTGATAGTATAGCCTGAAGTCAGGCAGGTTGATTCCTCCAATTCCATTCTTCTTTCTCAAGATTGCTTTGGCTCTTCAAGGTTTTTTTGTATTTCCATACAAATTTTGGCATTATTTGTTCTAGTTCTGTGAAAAATACTCTTGGTAGCTTGATAGGGATTGCATTGAATCTATAGATTGCTTTGGGTAGTATATTCATTTTCACCATATTTATTCTTCCAATCCATGAACATGGTATATTTCTCCATCTATTTGTGTCCTCTTTGATTTCTTTCATCAGTGCTTTGTAGTTTTCTATATACAGGTATTTTGTTTCTTTAGGTAGATATATTCCTAAGTACTTTATTCTTTTTGTTGCAATGGTAAATGTAATTATTTCCTTAATTTCTCTATTTTCTCATTGTTAGTGTATAAGAATGCAAGGGATTTCTGTGTGTTAATTTTATATCCTGCAACTTTCCTATATTCATTGATTAGCTCTAATAATTTTCTGGTGGAGTCTTTAGGGTTTTCTATGTAGAGGATCATGTAATCTGCAAACAGTAAGAGTTTTACTTCTTCTTTTCCAATCTGGATTCTTTTTATTTCTTTTTCTGCTCTATTTGCTATGGCCAAAACTTCCAAAACTATGTTGATTAGTAGTGGTGAGAGTGGGCACATTTGTCTTGTTCCTGACTTTAGGGGAAATGCTTTCAATTTTTCACCATTGAGCAAACTTTTCATTTTATAAATGAGCACACACAGTGAGACCAGTTTAAGAAGGGGAAAAGTCATCTCTTGGCTCAGCTGGAAGTTCTAAAGTTCCTAAAGTTTCTCAAAATGATTTCTATCAGAAATTGCTCCCTTTAAAAGTTAAAAAGTAAAACAAATATTAGCTCATAAAATATCAAATAGAGGCTTACAGTAAATGACATTAGCTTAGGAGGTTATTTACATCTTCTCATGGAGAGTTTTCCATTCACATCAACTGATTTAGCTTTAGAAAGACAAACTGAAAGCACAGACACATGCAGTTTTGCATGGATAGTTCAGTCATCACAAAACAAACTTCTGTAGTTAGGGAATAAGACATAACAGGCTGTGCATTTCTGAGCAGTTATAGTTAAAATGCCCAGGGCCAAGAACTCTTCAAGCCACCCAGGCAGTACAATAATTTTCCTGAAGTTCAAAGCCAGGAATGTATATATGAATTAAGCTCTTTCATTTAAAAATGTTTGTTTTTTTAAAAATCTCAAATCCCACGTGTGCCCAAGTTTGAATGTTTGACATCATTGAGAATGACCCAAAGAATTACTATTTGGTTCAACCAGAGAAGCCAAGAACCAACCATGAAAGCCTCAAGAATCAGGGTATTTCTTCTTAAGAATTTATTTCAGAGCTGAAATGCAACAAGCTGAGTTTGCAGAGTGGGGGGGTGGGGAGACCTGTAAAATATCATGAAACTCATTTCAGGAGAAAAGCTACATTTCATTTTGGGATAAAGCATGATGGCTATCTAGCCATTTTTTCTAGGGAATTGAATGTGTCTCAAGACAGTTTCAGCAGATGTAGTTCATGTGTGAAAAACCCAGGCAGCTTCCAAAGCATATATTTAAAATACAGCAATTGTGAGCTTTCTTTCTAGGTTTCTAAGTCTTCTCTAATAAAAACTAGAAATTAGGTAAGCTAAAATCTTAGGACTTTATGAAAACAGAACCAGTTCAGAAAACAGGAGAGTTTTTTTCAGTAACATAAAACAAACAAAAGGTTAATATTTTTGCATATGATAAACTTATTTACAAATGAATTTTTTAAAACTAAAGTGCATGAATAAACATTTTAAAATTCATATATATTCTCCTGGGAGACTAGTCAAGTCCCCTATAATTAAGAGAATAATAGACATGCATAGTTAACAGAGGGTCCTTAATGGCAACCCACTCCAGTATTCTTGCCTGGAAAATCCCACGGAAGGAGAAGCCTGGTAGGCTGCAGTCCATGGGGTCACTAAGAGTTGGGCAGGACTGAGCGACTTCACTTTCACTTTTCACTTTCATGCATTGGAGAAGGAAATGGCAACCCACTCCAGTGTTCTTGCCTGGAGAATCCCAGGGACAGGGGAGCCTGGTGGGCTGCTGTGTATGGGGTTGCACAGAGTTGGACACGACTGAAGCGACTTAGCAGCAGCAGCAGCTGATGTTTATTCATTCAAATAAGAAAGAATAAAATGTCTGGCCAGTTTATCTCAGGAACACAAACATACCCAATGCACATGATGTTAAAAGTTAATAAATTTGTAGACCTTTTTTCCTGTTCATCTATTTAGTTTAGAGCTAAAGTCTTTCCTCCCTTACACAGTGAAGAAGAAAGGAGAATGTAACTACATCAACAAGTGTAGACTACTGTCAGTGAGTAAAAGAATGTGTGTACATGTAACAGAATATTAAATTCACGGTCTCTCTTGAGACCATGGGTGCTCAGAATCATGGAAATACAGCTGCTTCTCCAAGCTGCAAAGGTACTCGGAATTTCCACCTTTAAGCTCTGGGAAGTTGTGGTGCCAACAGAATGTTTCTCAAGAAATGTAACACGTTGCAATCTGGTTTCAAAAATGGACGTGAATTGACTTATTAATTCAGCCAGTCTCATAAAAAAAAGTCCCCCGGGGAGAGAATGAAAGCCAAATTCCATTTTTTATGGAGATGGTGAGATAGGTGAGGAAAGAAAGCAGAAGTTACAAGGAGGCAGGATTGCAGGCACTGCAAACTGGACCAAGGGAATTGAGAGACAAATGAAGAAAAGGGGGGCACATTGAAGGCAAATCTTCATAATGGCTTGTGCTATTCCAAATAACAAGAACTCAGTTTACTTCAGTTAACATCCAGCTTACTGCTAAACCCAGCCTCACACATCAACTGGTTCCCAGTAACACCCATTTTAGATCTTTTGGTCATCATTCATATTGGGTCATTAATAGCAGCCTCCACAGAAACAGAAATGAAATCAAGAATTGAATATTTATATACATGATGCCAAATAAAATTCCTTTGCCAAATGTTTCAGCCAAGAGTTGTCAGAAAATTAAACCAGAATTCGTTGAGGAATGGATCTTCTGACAAGTTTCGGATTTCAGTACTGCAAGCTTTCAGGCAAAGGAGGATAAAGACGAGTTGTACTTGGCACTAAACCAACTTCCTCCCTCCTAGTGGAGGGTCTTTGTTCCTGTTACTAGTGACTCACTGGGTTACCTCAGTGAAGTAAGTCCCTTCCTCATGGTGTGTCTTGGTTTCTCTATTCACTGCAGATAATCCCTGTAAAGGACTTGAAGTTCCTAGATAAGAAGTAGAATTTCAGGAAAATTTGGCATCCGTAGAGTGATGAAATCTATGACATCATTATCCCAGTTCTCCTTGGAGTTATAGCCCACAAAGAACTTCTGTTGTCTTCTCAAAACTAGCTTTGACAATAGCCTTGAAAGTATAAACATCACACTTGAATAATCTCAAAACTCAGCCTAGCATCACTAAAATTTGAAACAAGATTTAAAGCTACTCTGCAATAAATAAATTGCCATACTTACACAAGGCTATTTCAAAATATGTTTAATACGGATTTTCTTTTTCAACAGAGCACAATGCTGGGAAAAGTGGAATGATTGTACAACAGACACAAAATGTTCAATTTCAGTTTAACCTATGATTCCATACACTTTCAGAAATACACTGTGGCTGTTTCTTAAGAAAGACTCATGAACTGAGTTTGAGGTGAGCCAGGTATAGGTCCTCTTTTCAATTATAAAGACTGCCTCTGTCTACTCAGGTTTCTCCTGTCCCTGCCCCCCTCTCCACCTCCCTCTCCACACCCCCACCATTATCTTAGGATGTACATCTTTTCATTATGTGATATTAGAACACAAGCCACAGGCACAGTCCCACAGACTGTGTAACTCCAAGAGGTCAAGTGTGCTTTCTGTATGAAGTTCATGACATATGAATGTTGGCACCACAGCAAAAATTACACATAACTTGGAAATCTCCAAAATACCCCCACATAACCAGAATTCCTTTTCTCTCTGATAAAGAGACCTTATTTTTCTCCTGTGTGTCCACTCAGTGTTAATAATAGTCCTTTCTCTTTGCAGAGTTTTGTTCATCTCGGTAAGCTTTGTCACAGAAATTAGTTCCTTGTAGGAAGGAAAGTTATGACCAACTTAGATAGCATATTCAAAAGCAGAGACATTACTTTGCCAGCAAAGGTCTGTCTAGTCAAGGGTCTGGTTTGTCCAGTGGTCATGTATGGATGTGAGAGTTGGACTGTGAAGAAAGCTGAGTGCCGAAGAATTGATGCTTTTGAACTGTGGTGTTGGGGAAGATTCTTGCGAGTCCCTTGGACTGCAAGGAGATCCAACCAGTCCATTCTAAAGGAGATCAGTCCTGGGTGTTCTTTGGAAGGACTGATGCTGAAGCTGAAACTCCAGTACTTCGGCCACTTCATGTGAAGAGTTGACTCATTGGAAAAGACCCTGACGCTGGGAGGGATTGGGGGCAGGAGAAGAAGGGGATGACAGAGGATGAGATGGCTGGATGGCATCACCAACTGGATGGACACAAGTTTGCGTAAACTCCAGGAGTTGGTGATGGACAGGAAGGCCTGGCATGCTGCGATTCACGGAGTCGCAAAGAGTCGGACATGACTGAGCAACTGAACTGAACTGAACTGAAGGTTTGCCTAGAGAATCCCATGGACAGAGGACCCTAGCAGGCTACACTCTATAGGGTCACAAAGTTGGACACGACTGAGCGACTAACACAGGCTTTTCTATCTCTTTGATTTCAATGCACTGCCCAGATTTCCCCAAATTTTTATCGCCTTTCCCATAAGGAGTTTCTCCTTCTATACTCTCCCTTCCTCTTCCACTCTTCGTTTCTGATTTACCAAGAAAATTTTGATTGGTCTTGCCCATGGGTTAAGCACTAGAAAGGGAAAAGCACAGAGCCAGAGCTCTGATTCAGAAGGTGGAAGTGAAGTGAAGTCGCTCAGTCGTGTTCGACTTTTTGCCACCCCAAGAAGAAAGTATCCTCATAGAGACCATCATTCTAGTAGTAGAATTATGGAAATAGGGGTAGAACTAAACTGACAGTCACAGACCACCCTGCCTCTGACTGCCATGAAAGAAAGTGAAGTCGCTCAGTCATGTCTGACTCTTTGCGACCCCATAAACTCCATGGTATTTTCCAGGCAAGGATACTGGAGTGGGTTACCATTTCCTTCTCCAGGGGTCTTCCCCACCCAGGGATCGAACCCAGGTCTCTCGCATTGCAGGCAGACATTTTACCATCTGAGCCACCAGGGAAGTCCTAACTTCCTGACTGCCATGACCTCATTACAAATCCTCATCTTGGCAGACAAGATGGTACAGCAGTGATCTCAGGACAATTGGAAGTGACAGATACAACCATGGCCTTCCAGGCTTGTTGCTCCTGCTATTGCATTCCTAGCTCATGAAACCAGAGAGCAGATGTAAGCCAGAAAAGGGATAATGGAAGCTACAGGGGAGTTGAGGGGCCATAGCCAGGCAGCGATCACAGGAGCTGGCAAATTCTGTTTTCAGAGGACCACAAGGGGAGAGTGGTATGAGGACTGGGGATGTTCTTTTACATCCACCATCTTTTATCAGCTTTACTAGCTCAGAAAGTTTTCTGAGGATAAAACCAAGGGCTGCCTGGCTCCCAAGACCACATGCTGCCCCTGGCCAGGGTCCATGTTTTGCTAAGTGACTGCCATAGGCTTATGAGGCGGGGCCCCTACAAACAGGGGCCCTGAGACTTTAAATCTTATAGGCTCTCTTCTGAGAGTGATTATCGATAGTCAAGACCTAACAGTGTGGGTGTAAGGCAGGCTCAGAGCCAATCATGGCTCTGTCACTGACTGATCATGCAGACTTTGGGCAAATGGCTTAAACTTCTTAAACGTCAATTTCTTGATCTGCAAAGTGGAATCGTGAGGTTTAAATGGCAGAATGCAAACAGCCTACAACCTGGCACGTAATAAGGACTTGGTAAGTATCATCACCATTATTACTAATATGCGTGGCTATCCATTGTTTCGGTGTTACTTGAGTTGAAAACATTTGTGAATGAGAGGAGGACAAATATCAGGTTAGGAGTTGGAAAAAAAATTCCAGTCATTGGTTTCAAATGACCAGCACCAGCCTTGGAACTTTAGTCACTACTGACTCTCACTTCTAAAAGCCACTGGAAAAGTACCATCCCACTCAGCCACCCCCCCCACACACACAGACTCCGCCTCATTCTCCGCAGGTTCTTACTTCTTAGAAAAGGAGTATGATTTTCTAACTCAAAACCTGAGATATATGTCCTGACAAGTATTCTTAAGTCTACAGGAGGACAATGGAACGGAATACTTCAGTCTGGATCCAGTTTAATCGTGCTAGCAAATGAGCCCAGTCAAGGGCGACACTAAGGCAATATAAACGACTTACTTAGTGGCTCTCTCTCCACAACTCCAAGATGGCTGACACCTATTTCCACAAGACACTCGCTGGGTGAAGACAGTGCTCTTAGCATGCTACTTAATAGGAAAGCTTAGTGATAAAGAACCAGCATGCCTTTGCAGGAGATATGGGTTCCATCCCTGGGTGGAAATATCCCCTGGAGAAGGAAGTGGCAACCCACTCCAGTATTCTTGCCCGGGAAATCTCATGGACCGAGGAGTCTGCCCTGCTACAGTCGATGAGTTGGATATGTCTTAGGGATCAAAACAACACCAATCAAGAGTAAAAGTAGTAAGTATTATCAGCCATTGACATCTTGGGGAAAACTATTATCAAGATCCCCTAAAAGGACTCTGAATAACAGCTTAGGGGAATGTGGCAAGGACAGCAGGAACAAGAAGTGATTTGTAAATTGCTATGATACCTGAATGTGATGCCACCCGGACCCCTGATACTCAGAAATGGAGATGGGAAATCAATCAGGTGAGGGAGGGAGTTGGTACCGGTTTTGATTCCTAATTTTATCTAAGTCTGGTTTTGCCCCTGTGAACTTCAGGGCCGCGAGGTCTGACATCACCTCCAAGTAGCCTCCCACCAGCCTGGGGTCCGGGGATGGCAGGAATGCAGCAGGTGAGGACCAAGAGCTGTGACTGCATCTTTTTCTCGAAATCCCCCCAGGGGCCCAGAGTTGGACGCTCCCTTACGGGCTCATCACGCGTGCATCCCAAGCAGTGCAAACCCGGCAGAGGCCTGTGGTCCCCGGGGCGCTAGGGTGGTTTTTAGGGTTTTCTTTCTTTATGATTTCCCTTCTTGTTCTCCACAGTTGATGATTTTCTGCAGAAAAAACGGCTNGGAAACTGCCTCATGCACGCGGCTTCCCAGTACATGTGGGGTGTTCAGGACACAGACTTGGTCCTGAGGAAGGCGCTCTTCAGCACCCTCAAGGAGACAGACACGCGCAACTTTAAATTCCGCTGGCAGCTGGAGTCTCTTAAGTCTCAGGAATTCGTGGAAACTGGGCTTTGCTACGACACCCGGGTATGTTGGGGTTCCTCCTCAAGCATCTGTTGACAGCGCTCCATGGTGGGAAAACTGCACCTCTGACCAGTCCCTGCTGTCAGGGAGCATATGCTTTGCTGGGTCACGTGAACTTGGCTAAGCAGAGTCAATGGAAAACACCAGAAACCTCCCCTGGGATGAACCCAAGGCCCTTGTCACTGCTGGGAGGCTCCCAGGCAGCATCTTCCCAGCTGGAGAGTCACTTTAGAATGATCTTTCTGATCACGAGTTTCCCTGTGGCATTTTGGCTATTTGGGGGGTTTGATGACCCTTGCTTGCTTTACTGAGCCCACCAGTCAGATTCAGAGGGCGCCTCCCCATCTTCGGTCACAAGGCCGGGACTCTGTGCACAAGGAGCTCGGCGTGGTGTTTCAGCAGGGATTTTTTCTGAAAGCAGGTGCTGTCCCCCTGCTCCTCTGCTTCTGAGTTTGCCTTGTAATGGGAAAAAGTAAAGGAAGAAAACCAGAATTGGGGGGGAAATGGGTGATCATTTGAGTGATGATCTTAAGAAAGGGTAAAAGTAAGCTCAGTGATACCAGTGAATACTTATAGAGTGAAGCCACGGTTGTTTTTTAATGCAGAATCCAGTCAATAGTTTCTCTCCTCTCCCTTTAGAATTGGACCGATGAATGGGACAGCCTCGTCAAGATGGCATCGGCAGACACACCTGCAGCCCGAGGTGGACTGCAGTACCATTCACTGGAAGAAATACACATATTTGTCCTTTGCAACATCCTCAGAAGGCCAATCATTGTCATTTCAGGTGAGATGCTGCTGATGGCTCATCTGTATTTAAGTGCCTTTCAGCTTTAATCCCTTACCTCTTAGCGTGACCCAAGTTCCTAGCACCCATAGCTAAATAGACTCCCATGAAAGTCTCAGAGGGCCTTATCTTTTCTTTCTCTTCCTTAAACAGACAAAATGCTGAGAAGTTTGGAATCAGGTTCCAATTTTGCTCCTCTGAAGGTGGGTGGGATTTACCTGCCTCTGCACTGGCCTGCCCAGGAATGCTACAGATACCCCATTGTGCTCGGCTATGACAGCCAACACTTTGTACCCCTGGTGACCATGAAGGACAGTGGACCTGGTGAGAAAACCAACCATCTATTCACATTTGTAACTGCTGGTGAATCCTGCTACACCCTGTTCTTACTGAACGTCAGGGTTTGCTCTTTGGCTCCTTTTTGAAAGCCTCATTTAAGTATATTAGTTTTATTTAAATATAGTATTCTGTCATTTGTCTGATTAGCAACAATAATGCGCTCGCACTAATCATAATGCCCCCCTCACCCCCTCTTGTTTTGTGTGTCGTTTGGGACCGACTTTGAGCATGTTAGTGGCCAATAGGAGATAATGTCTGTTACTGCCACCATTTCTTAATTAACCCGTAATACAGTGCCTGGCCTGGGGCAAGTAAATGTCTGGCAGGCTAGCTATTACTGTACTAGCTTAATGTGGAACTAATAGGGTACTTTATAAATGCTTTAGGTACAGTATTTTATTTCATTGCATCTTCACAGCATCTGTGTGGATGCTAGAAGCACTGATAGCCTTACTGTACAAATGAGGCACCTGAAGCTCAGAGAAGTTAAGTAACTTCCCTAATGTCACAGAGCTGGATAGTGGCAGAGTCAGAATCTGATGAACTCAAGTCAGTCTGAATCTCAAGTGCAATAGTTTAGCCAGTAAGACCCGCTGCTTGGAGGCTGCTTTATATTCTGTGAACTTCCTGGAAACAGTATACTTTATATTAGAGTTTAGCACAGTTTGTTTCCCCATTTGATTTTGTGGCTAGATAATACTTTTCCATTCTGTAGTTGTATCTTTTCTGCATTTTCAAAATGCAGTCGTTTTATATATATATGACCTCACACAAAATCTTGTTTAGTAGAATCATTTTGCTTACGTGTTATTTCTTTTTCCCTCAGAAATCCGAGCTGTTCCACTTGTTAACAGAGAGCGAGGACGATTTGAAGACTTAAAAGTTCACTTTTTGACAGTTCCTGAAAACGAGATGAAGGAAAAGCTCCTGAAAGAGTACTTGATGGTGGTAGAAATCCCCGTTCAGGGCTGGGACCATGGCACCACCCATTTAATTAATGCTGCAAAGTAAGCAGTTTGTTTTTGGCTCTATCCTGTGTCATCTNCCACTTGTTAACAGAGAGCGAGGACGATTTGAAGACTTAAAAGTTCACTTTTTGACAGTTCCTGAAAACGAGATGAAGGAAAAGCTCCTGAAAGAGTACTTGATGGTGGTAGAAATCCCCGTTCAGGGCTGGGACCATGGCACCACCCATTTAATTAATGCTGCAAAGTAAGCAGTTTGTTTTTGGCTCTATCCTGTGTCATCTTTAAGCTGCTTCTGCCTCAGAGACCAATAGTAAAGTTTTTTGAAGCCAGTTTCCTCCAACGTGAAACAGATATAGGGGCTTGTATGTGTCAGAGACAATCAGCTTAAGCGGCACTGACTTTGGTTTTCAAATGAAAACAAGTAATTTTTCCAGAGGATTATCCTGTGTATCTGGATGCTTGGAAGCCAGCATTGTAGCTTCAAAAAGTGCATTCACATCAAGGATACTTTTTTTTTCTTTTAATTGCCCTAGTGCTAAGCTAACAAGTGAAAATTCTTAGAAACAAAAGCCTCATTCTCCTGGCTTCTGGGTAAAGCAGACACATCACATGCAGGCTGGGCTGTAGAATGCGTTTCTGTAGCAGCCACATGAGTTGGCCACGTGGATCAGGGAGGAGAGACCCAGAGTGCGGGTTTATAGGTATCAAGACTGTAAACACTGACTTGATGATAAAGAGATGCCTTTTCCTAGAACTGGAAGTGCACAACACTGAGAAGGCCTAAGCTAAACAATTTCTGAGCGTGGAGATGAACAGATTTCAGTGAGTCAGAAGTCAGGACGGAGTGCCTGTGGGTACGTCTGCCTCTTAGTAACTCCTCATGGCAGTTAACGCTGATAGGCACCAGATGCACATTTAAAATTAATAGCAGCAAAATACGGAATGCAACCTTCCCATATAGTTTGTGCTGGCAAGTAGACTTGTCCCAAATGAATACCCTGAATAATGTTTCAGTAGAAATTTGATCTCTGAGAATTTAGATAGTAAAAGTAACTCTTTCAAAGAGGAATAGAGGAAGTATAGAAGCAGTCCCCAAGTAACCCTTTCTTTAGCATTACTTGTAATTTGGGGTGGACCAAAATTAATTAAATGAGACTGATTTCTCAGAATAGTGATGTCTTCTCAGCGTTACTGGACTGTGTTGTGTTAGAAATGCAACCTATCACAGACTGCATTTCGTTGGTTGGTAGAACGTTATTGCCACAATCTCTATTTTCAGTTTGCTCTCTGAGCCAATGATGTAAAATTGTGTGTGTGTGTGTGTGAGTGAAGTCTCATGTTTTTCCTTTTGTTCTTTAGGTTGGATGAAGCTAATTTACCCAAAGAAATAAACCTGGTAGATGATTACTTTGAACTTGTCCAGCACGAGTACAAGAAGTGGCAGGAAAACAGTGAGCAGGGACGGAGAGACACACACCCCCAGAATCCTCTGGACCCTTCCATCCCCCAGCTTTCTCTCATGGAAATCAAATGTGAGACACCCAACTGCCCATTCTTCATGTCTGTGAACACCCAGCCTTTGTGCCACGAGTGCTCAGAAAGGCGGCAAAAGAATCAAACGAGCCCAAAGCCCGCCTCCAAGCCGGGCCCCGAGCTGCTCCCTGGCCTGGTGCTTGGGACCTCCCGGGGGGAGGTCTGGAGTCCTGCGGAGCCCACCGGAGGCCCCCACTCAGCGCCTCCGACGGCACCCAGCCTCTTCCTCTTCAGCGAGACCACGGCCATGAAGTGCAAGAGCCCCGGCTGCCCCTTTACCCTCAACGTGCAGCACAACGGCTTCTGTGAGCGATGCCACAATGCCCGGCAGCTGCCAGCGGGCCACCCTGTGGATCCCACGCGGCTTCCTGACCCGGGCAAGTGCCGAGCCTGCCTCCAGGATGTCACCAGGACGTTTAATGGCATCTGCAGTACTTGCTTTAAAAGGACTACAGCCGAGGCCGCCCCGAACCTCAGCTCCAGTGGCTCTCTGTCCTGCCACCAGCGCTCCAAGTCTGACCCCTCACAGCTGGCCCAGAGCCTGTCCCCACACGCCTGCCGCAGAGCTGGGCCCGAGGTGCCCTCTGGTCACCACTCCCCGGCCACACGGACTCCCGGGGACAGGGTGGGGACCAGCAAGTGCAGGAAGGCAGGGTGCATGTACTTTGGGACCCCAGAGAACAAAGGCTTTTGCACGCTGTGTTTCATCGAATACAGAGAAAATAAACGTGAGTGTGATGATGGGTTTCCTCTCCTCTGTTTAAAAACTCCCGAGTAGAAGGCTGTATGCCCCTTAACTTCAAGAAGGGAGCCCCTCTGGGCCATGGGGGAGAGAGTGGCTTGCCTGGGGGCAGAATCCCAGTAGTTCTTCCAGCACGCTTGGAAGTAAAAGGACAAAATAGCATGTTCCAGGACCCACAGAGCTCTGTGCAGAGTTCAGAGGATTTGTTTTATAAGGTCATGCAATGCAGTGTTTGTAAGGTAGAGTTCAAACAAGACTTCTTTTGAAACTCAAGCGAACTAGAGAAAATTCAAAATCTGAAGAGCAGTAACTGAAAAGAGGGCTTCCCTGGTTTCTCCAATGGCAAAGAATCCTCCTTCAATATGGGAGACCAGAGTCTGATCCCTGGGTCAAGAAGATCCCTTGGAGAAGGGAATAGCTGCCCACTCCAGAATTCTTGCCTGGAGAATTCCATGGACAGAGGAGCCTAGTGGGCTACAGTCCATGGGGTCACAAAGAGCCTGACATGACAGCAACTAACACTTTAGGACTTCCCTGGTCGCTCAGAGAGTAAAGAGTCTGCCTGCAATGCAGGAGACCCAGGTTCAATCCCTGGGTCAGGAAGATCCCCTGGAGAAGGAAATGGCAACCCACTCCAGTATTCTTGCCTAGAGAATCCCATGGACAAGAGCCTGGCGGGCTACAGACCATGAGGTCACAAAGCGTCAGACATGACTGAGCAACTAACACACACAGACAGCTGGAAAGAGGGCGGTCTCCACTGACTACATAAGAATGCCTTTGTGGTTTTAGAAATATCAAATCTGAAAGAAGGATGGGCACTTAATGTCTCTGCTTGTTCTGTGGCTGTGACCTACCCATACAGCATGTTCCAAAAGGAGAGACTTGTAGAGTCAAGGATGTTTTAATTACCGTATTTGTTGTTTAGTTTGCTCAGTGTCTGAAAGGTTGCTCTCCTAGAGTGCAACCGGCCTAGTCTGTGTCAGAAAACTGTCCTTCTACGGGGTGGCCCATACGTGTTCCTGATGAGCCTCCACTCTCTTGCAGATTTAGTTGCTGCCTCCGGGAAAGCGAGTCCCACGGCCTCCAGGTTCCAGAACGCAGTCCCCTGCCTGGGCAGGGAATGTGGTGCCCTTGGTAGCACCGTGTTTGAAGGATACTGTCAGAAGTGTTTCATTGAAGCTCAGAATCAGAGATTCCATGAAGCAAAAAGGACTGAAGAGCAGCTGGTGAGACTTCTCGAGGGACTTCCCCTTCTCCTGCAGGCCCGGCCTCCTTCCCGGGGTGCTAAGTGGGCTTTTCTCCCTGCCGAGTTCCAGGGAAANCCGTGTTTGAAGGATACTGTCAGAAGTGTTTCATTGAAGCTCAGAATCAGAGATTCCATGAAGCAAAAAGGACTGAAGAGCAGCTGGTGAGACTTCTCGAGGGACTTCCCCTTCTCCTGCAGGCCCGGCCTCCTTCCCGGGGTGCTAAGTGGGCTTTTCTCCCTGCCGAGTTCCAGGGAAAAACCAGGGGAAAGTCAGCCTGGCCCCCAGGCTTGGACGTGGAGCAGTTCCTATTGATTTTCACGGCCTACGTTTACTTTTGAATTCATTTGAAGAAGCAAATGAAACTAGCCATGGAATAAAACTCATGAAAGCCTCTGAGAAGCCAGGTGGTGATCAGAGACTTCTTGGATTTGTAGCAGAAGTACAGACCTCTTAGTGGCCAGCAGGCTTCCTTAACTAATAACTAATCCTCTGTCATGAGATCCAAGGAAGAAGCAGATCACCCCAGGTGCCTCCACTTACTGGCCAAAAGAAAGCAAGCATTTACTGACAGATGCCTTGCCTATTGGTTGTTGGAT
This sequence comes from Neotragus moschatus, assembly GCA_006410615.1. Classification (NCBI taxonomy): domain Eukaryota; kingdom Metazoa; phylum Chordata; class Mammalia; order Artiodactyla; family Bovidae; genus Neotragus; species Neotragus moschatus. The sequence continues at coordinate 1,267,206 of SJYA01001512.1, forward strand.
GGTAGAGAATCTGAGTGAGGATAGCTTAGTATTCACGCAATTACTATTCACGCAAACAGAAGCTGGCCTCTGTGTTAGGGCTGGTGGTTCCCCTGGGCCTCCCTGGGGCCAAGGTCTGATTTCATGGGATGGGGAATAGCGGTCCTTGGAGACTCCAGTCCGCAGGCTGCCACCTGTCCCCTTGCCCAGGGGACACCTTACCAGGCCGTTTGTAAGACCCACACTGTCAGGTGAACAGGGCACTGTATTCTCCTTGCAACGCATGATGACAGTTCTCTTTGCTCTCTCCACCCAGAGGTCAAGCCAGCGCAGAGACTTGCCCCGAGCCTCACAGAGCGCCTCTAGGTCCAAGTGTGCACGGGCCACCTGCCGGAATGTGCTGGCCTGCTGCAGCCAGGAGCTCTGCATGGAGTGCCAGCACCTCGGTCAGCGAGCGGGTACCAGCGCCCGTCGGCCAGAGCACACCCCTGAGGAGCCCCCAACGCAGCGCTGCCGGGCCCCTGCCTGCGACCATTTTGGCAACACCAAGTGCAATGGCTACTGCAATGAGTGCTTTCAGTTCAAGCAGATGTACGGCTAACCCAACCCAGGGGCCCAACCCCAGGCCCAGAGGGGCCTGGAGCCTTAGCCCGTGGGGTGCTGTTCTCTCTCCGTGCCCCAGTGCCACTCCTGAGGGCCCTACCCTACAGGGTGGGCCTGGGCTGTCTGTAAGCAGGGGACGAAAGAAGCGCTCGGTCACCGGCCAGGAATCTGAGCAAAGCGTGTGACAGGCCGAGGGTTGCACGGGGTCAGCCCGGAGCTGCTGCTGCTCCTCCCCTTCCGAGCAGAAGGCTGGGAACCTCCAAGCCAGGACTGCCCCACCATCTTTAGAGAAAAGGGAAAAGACACAGGATCCGGCTGGACTGGGAAACCCAGAGCCATTCCCCTGCCCTCCCTCAGCGTCTCTCGGAGACTGGAAGCGGAGGCCTCAGGGCCCGCAGGCCCTCTGCTGGAAACTCAGGAAGCTCAGGGACGGACAGACTCAGGGCGTCAGTCGGTTGCGGTTTCTCCCTACCGGCCTCACTCCTCTCCCACGGACATGGCAGAAGCAGAACCATCCACAGACTGTGATGCTGAGGCTGAACACATTCATAAAGAAAAGCAAACCAGCTGCTCTTTACAATACGCACCTTTCAAGACTCAGAACATCTTAGCAGACAGATGTGTAACTCTTGATTACAGCTGTCTTTACTTCTAAAGTTAACTCGAACTGAGGTGTGCATGCATTGTGTACATATATCACGGCCCCTTATATTCTGTATGAGGGAAATTTTTTTTTTTTTGGTCATGCTGAGATGCTGCCCTAAAAGTTTTAAGTAAGAGGACTGACTGATAATAATAACCTATTTTCTGGTTGTTGCTGGGGCAGGCATCTCATAGATACAGCTTGCATGAACTCCACCAGCTGCTCTGTGAAATGGAAATTCCTGTGTAAATCACTTTATTTATTTTATTACAAACTTTACGGTTATTTAAGTGAAGATGTTTCTTCTGGTCTTCAGAAAATGCTGTAGGGTCCTCTTGAGATAACATAAGACTGACTATCAGAAGCAGGCAAGTTCCTGATCACGGTGGGGGAGTTGGCCTTCTCCATGTACTCTGCTTGCCTTCCCTAGGAAAGAAACAGTCTCTTCCACAGTAAATCCATTAAAGTCTCACGCTTTCTTGTGAGACTTTTGACCAGAGCCACTTCCCAGACCCTCAGTGAGAAACCATTCTCCACAGTGTATAAATGGTTCTGTGTATCCTACCTCCTCAGAGAGACAATTGGGAAGGAGCCGAGATGAGATCAGGGAAGGTCACTGGGAAAGACGTTGCCTTTGACAAAGGGTTTGTTTGCTGTGTTAATGCTGTGTCCTGGGTTGCAGGGCAGTGACCTCGCAGCCAGCTTAGCGTTGGGACAGCACAACCTTGTAACCATGAGTATGAGGAAACCTCTCTCTGTCCTTGGCCTGCAGCTTCTCTGTGTGTTTTGTCTTACTGTCATACTTGTGCTAGAAAAAAAGAAAAAAAAAAGGAAGCACATTGTCCCCAGAGGTAAAGGCTGCTATTTTTTGTTGGTGATCTGGACTTATGACCTAAAACTCTTGGCAGTCTGTACCTAATGCTCCATAGCCTTTACCAGTCTGGCATGATGTGTTTTCCTCTTGAGAATCCATACACCTGTTCCCTTGGCATATCCCTTTATGTCTTTCTAAAGATTTCAAATAAATGTCAGTGTTTTCATTTAGTTCTTTTAAAGTTTCTATTTTAATATTTTATGTGTATCAATATTTTCATTCTTAATGTGAATAAATGGAATTATTTATGCTTATTACACAAAACATTTGAAATTTGCACATTTAATTGTCTCTAATAGAAAACCATTGACTCTCCTCTATTGGCTTTCTTCAAGTTTTCCTAAATTTAAATGTAACTTTTCACAAAAGTCAAAATTAAAAAGTAAATTATTTAAGAGCGAATTTGCATGTTTTCTATTTACGAATGATGAAAGAAAAGGCCCCCCTCCCCATTAAGACCAGGTTTCCCAAACAGTTGTTTTAATGTGCACTGGTCAGAGGGTACATCTCTCACCCATAGGTAGTAAGAGAACCTGCTCTTAAGGGTAAGGCCTCTGGTTTAACAGGGAAGACACTGAGACCCAGAGGGAAGGTGGGCAGGACCTGCCAGTGCCTGTTCCCATGAGATGCTAGGTCCCCGTGCTCCTACAAAGGCTCCTGCCTTCAGCCTTACTGAAGTCCAGAGAGTGCAGACGAGGGAGGAGCAGAGAGAGACAGAAAAGGAAAGAAATCAGAGGGGAGGATGGAGGGTAAGACTCCTGGGTCAGATCTCAGAAGAGGCGACCTACGGCTGTGATGGCCGTGAGGACTAGTGACCCCAGTGTCCTGGGAGATTGTAAATGGCTCAGTCTTCCACCCAATACAAGAATGCCCATAGAATATCAAAGCTGAAGAACTGTGCAGCTCCTGGAATCTTTTTTTTTTTTTTAAAGCTCCTCAGGAGATTCTGATCATCAGCCATATTTTAGAATCACGCCTTTAAAGAAATATTTATAATATTTTTAAACTTACTGTGGGAAATTTTAACATGAGAAGTATGTTGTTGAGAGTACAAAGTAGTTGAGAGTGTTATGAACCCTCATAAGTCCATCCAGTTTCAACAACAAACACCTTGCCAAATTTGTTTCATTTGTCACCTTCTCTCTCTCTCTTTTTTTAACTATTTCAAAACAAATTTCAGATACTGTGTTCTCATACTCACCAATATATCAAGCATATATCTCTAATCTATAAAATTATGTTCTGTTTCCTATAACCACCATTACTACCCCCGGCTAAATTACTTTCAATAACATCCAATCCTAAGTATGTATTCTATAATAATTTCACAGATTGTCCACTATACAGAGTCCTATTGCTTTGGGTTACTAACATTTCTTAAGACTCTTTTATTCTTTAACACTCCCTCTTTAAAATGTCATGCTATTTGTTAAGGCAATTAGGCCATTCGTTCTGTAGCACAGCTCACATTCTGGATTTGGTGCTTTGCTTTCTTCTGGTGTCATTTCAATTATTTTTTGAGACTTCTTAGTAGATCCTGGTTCAATCAGACAAGAATTGTTCACAGCGATGCTGTGGGTATCCCAGCCTGTCTGAGCTCTATGAATGCTTACCCAGAGGAATCATAAAGCCTTGAATCGACCTCTTTTCTTTTTCTCCATTCTTCGTCCATCTCTCACCTGGCATTAAAAATTACAATCCTTCAATCAGCATGATGAACATGAGCATTTGACCATAAGTCATCAGGATTTCTAAAATAGGAAGTGACTTATAATTAGCAAATTGTCTGACTCAGAGAAATGGCACATAGACTCAAATAGGGCTGATTTGGAGGGCAGCAGGGAGCCACTTGGGGTACATTCCAGTCCGAAGCAATAGATGGACCTTGGGTTTGGCAACCCTGTAAAGCCTGTACACAGTTTTCTATTGTGGTATATACACTATTTTTCTGAAGTGGAAACAGTGGCTGTCTTCAAAATCTCAAAGAAATTGATGACTTTCCAAAAACACAAAGGACCTAAGCCTAGAGGACTGAAAAAAATAAGACTTGGAAGGAACAAGCTTCGCTTCGGCTTGCCCGGCTCTTTCCTTCTAACACTGTGGAATGTCACCTTCATACCACACACAGGTGGAAGCTCAGATCACCCACACCTGAGCTCATAATACTTTACCCCTGCCCTCTTCCTCCTGTGCTCAGGGAAGGGCATTAGCAGCTTCCAAGCTACCTCTAGACTTTGCCCCCTCCTCCCACATCCAAACTTCTGTGAAGTGTGCCTCGGAAACACCTATCAAATCCATACTTCCTTCTCTTTCCTTCTGCTGCTCCAGCTTGGGCCCCAGCCACCTGCTGTCTTTTTTTTTTTTTTTTTTTTTTAATGTGCCTAGTCTCCCCTTTCTAGCCCACTCTCTTACTAGTTACCTTTGCTTTTAAATCTCAGACCTGATGATGCTTCTCCTTTAATTAAAACTCCCGATGGCTTTCCACTGCTCCTAAAGCCGAGTGCATATGCCCAGGAAGTGCAGAAATAAAATAGGAAACCTCTGAGTTCATTTTGCTGATATTTGATATATGAGTTACTGCTGGTGTTCTCCCATTGTCAGCATCAGGGGACCAGTCATCCAAGCAGTCCCGAACCAACTGTAGATTGCTCAGCTCAGAGGGGATAAAAGGGAGGCTTCATTCACTGACTTCCTGCATCTTGATACAAATAAAATTGGACCTATCCCTCGTTACATGATGTTACCAAAACTGGTGTACCTGTTTCACCTGTATACTTTTTTACCTGCACATTTAAACTCAGAAACCAAATATTCTAGGTTGGTTAAAACCTATCCAAATAAAGAGTTTCAGGGAGTTTTGAACCCACTTACTGGTGGCTCAGACAGTAAAGCGTCTGTCTACAATGTGGGAGACCCAGGTTCGATCCCTGGGTTGGGAGGATTGCCTGGAAAAGGAAATGGGAATCCACTCCAGTACTATAGCCTGGAAAATCCCACGGACAAAGGAGCCTAGTAGGCTACAGTCCATGGGGTCGCAAAGAATTGGACACGATTGAGCAACTTCACTTTCACTTTATTGGGAATATCAATATATCTTTACACCTTCCGGAGTAATTGACATCAGAGAAGACAAATTTACCAGCTGCATTTTGACAAAAACCTTTCCATAAATGACAGCTGAAATTGAAATTTAACTCATTACAAATAAGGAGACACAATGATTTTTTTTTCTTTCTCTCCATCTTCTATTGTTTTTCTATTTTCTGCAGGTATGTTAAAAACATATTTTTGGATTTCATGGAATCCCTGACAGAGCCTTAAGGACTCCTGCAGATCACCAAGACCACACTTGAAAAACCTCTGCTTTAGAACAACAGTTTTTTTAACTTCTTATTTTTTAATTGGGGTATAGCCAATTAACAATGCTGTGATAGTTTCAGGGGAACAGCAAAGGAGCTCACCCATCATATACGGGTATCCATTCTCCTCCAAACTCCCCTCCCATCCAGGCTGCCACTTAACATCGAGCAGAGTTCCATGTGCTATACAGTAGGTCCTTGTTAGAACAACAGTTCTTCACCAAGGGTTCCCACCACGCCAGTAACACCTGCAGAAATGTTTTGAGGATTTCAGTGTCCATGTCCTGCCCCTGCTGGGAGTTAACTGCATGCGATCGTCCCTCTGTGTGCTCAGGGGATTGGTTCCAGGACACCAGCAGATACCAAAATCCAGGATGCTCAAGTTCCTTATATAAAATAGAGTCCTACAGTCATCATCCTTATCTGTGGACATGGAACCTGCAAAGGGAGGGCCAACCACACTGCAAAGGGAGGGCCAACCACACTGCAGGGCAGGACTTGGGCAGAAAGGACTGCACCAAGCCCTGGTTTAGAAGATCCTCTCTAAACAGTGGACTGTGTATTTTTCTGACTATGTGCCCTCATAAACAATTTTTGAACAGGTACTCCCACTATATGTAAATTTTTTTAATAAATTACATATATTTATTACTATATTAATATAGCCTGTGATTTGTGAAGCATGCAAAAGATTGGGATAAAAACTAAATCAAAGAAATCCTACCACTTTCCTGCCACACCCCCAGGGAATCCTCTGCACACACTTTGGAGACAGCTGCCAGTTGCCAGAGAACATTCTGCAGAGGTCTCTACCTCCCTGCCTTTTCTTGGCAAGTCTCTCCGGATGCCCTTCCCTCCTTCACTCCCCTCAGCCTTCTCCCTTCATCAGAAGCTGGCAGAGTTCCTGTCTTCTCTTCCATATGTGCTCACGTATCATGAAAAGAACCTAATACTTTGTTTAAAAAAAAAATTAGGTTCAAACCCTGGCCCTATTGCCTATTAGTTATATGGACTTATAGTTAGTTATACAGACTTGAGCTGGTTAGTTATGTGGACTTACAGTTAGTTATACGGACTTGAGCTGGTTAGTTATATGGACTTACAGTTAGTTATACGGACTTGAGAAAATTACATCATGTTTCTGAATCTCAGATCGCTCATCTTTATGAAACTCATTAAATGTTTTTAAACATATATTTGGGAACTTTTTCCCATTTTCTATCAATAATCAAATTAATGGTTCTCAACCCTGGAGATCTTAGAATCACACAGATGACTTTTTCCTTTTTCTTTTGGAGTGTAGTTGCTTTATGACATTGTATTAGTTTCTGCCGTGTAGCGAAGTGAATCGACTATATGCACGCGTATATCTCTCCTTCTTGGACCTCCCTGCCACCACCACCCACCCAGACTCCATCCCACCCAGCTAGGTCATCACAGAGCACTGAGCTGAGCTCTCTGCATTCTATCGCAGCTTCCCACTGGTTATCTGTTTTACATATAGTAGGACGGCGGAGCTTGGTGGGCTGCCATCTACGGGGTCACANCCTTCTTGGACCTCCCTGCCACCACCACCCACCCAGACTCCATCCCACCCAGCTAGGTCATCACAGAGCACTGAGCTGAGCTCTCTGCATTCTATCGCAGCTTCCCACTGGTTATCTGTTTTACATATAGTAGGACGGCGGAGCTTGGTGGGCTGCCATCTACGGGGTCACACAGAGCCGGACACGACTGAAGCGACTCGGCAGCAGCAGCAGCAGCAGCAGTGTCTATATGTCAGAGCGCACGCATGCTCAGTCGCTCAGTCATGTCCGACTCTTTGCGACCCCATGGACTGCAGCCCAGCAGGCTCCTCTTTTCCACGGGATTTCTCAGGCGAGAATACTGGAGTGGGTTGCCATTTTCTACTCTAGGGGATCTTCCCAACCCAGGGATCGAACCCATGCCTCCTGCATTGGCAGACAGATTCTTGATACCTGTGCCATCTAATACTATTCTCCCAATTTGTCCCACCTTCTCCTTTCCCTCTGTGTCCAAGGCAATGACCAAATATTCCCACCCTTATTTGGCCTGGGAGGGCACTCTCCCCCACATTTTGAACTCTTTTAAAGTTCAGGTGAATCTAATATAAGGCCAGGGAGTGGAATCACTAGCAGCCACGAGTCCCATTTCCACAGATGCAATAAGAGAAAAGGCCCACAAGTGCAGTGTGTACCTGGGGCAGCTGGAGAGGATGGGGCCTCCTTCCAGGTGAGGCCTTCTGCACCCCTACTAGGAAGTACTTATTACCATGGAGTGTCTTTGGCATAAAGTGTCATCTTCCAGAGACAATGTCACATTAACCAAGATCAGAGATAATGTTACTGCACTGATAATTTGTGTGAGAACAATTCACTACCCAAAGCATACAAACCCTTGCACCTCTGGTCAAGGCATCTCCTTCTCAGAGAATCACTCTGTGGGAATTGTCATTATCGAGAGGCCTGGGGAGCGGGAGTCAGAACCAGGGGAGCTAGTCGCTGATGTCCTGCCATGATGTACTCTGCTGAGGGTAGGGATCTACCCATCTCCAGGTCTCTGACAGGTTGAGTCTTCATTCTGTACTCAGCAGACGCTCTCCACGATGCTGTCTCCTGTATATGGCACTTGGATGGACTGCCTCCAATTTTGAGACAGCCCTCCTTCTGATTGATCCACTTTTCCTCTAGTCACGTCAACACCTTCCATTAGGCTACAGGCTGTCTCTTCTGGTGACTTTCTGAGTTGCCTTTTTATTGAACATCCAGAGGGATATCTGATTTCTAAGATATAACCCCTTTCAGTTCCTATCTAGGAATCTTGGGTTAAAAGGTGGTAGTTTGGAAAACTCTTAGAGTTTATTAGAATGGGATTTGACATGACATTTTCAAATATTTTTGTAGTTCTCTATTGTATCCAAAATGGGATCCAGCTGTCAGTCTTCACAGGAAGCAAAGTAAGAGAAGACATCATTTACAGCATGAGGAACTGTAGCAAACACAAGCATGGATTTCCTAGTACTAAGAACGTGGAGCCCTGAAATGACTTAGAGTTGGAATAAATCTCTCTCTCTCTGTCCTCTCTCGCCTCCAACCTGCCTCCTGCCTTTAAAAAATAGTGCTCATCTATTTAGCTGTATTCTAACATCTTCCAGTCCTATAATTCAGTGAAAGCTTTCTCAGATTTTAAGGGACCTGGACTTCATTCAAATTCTTGCCCCTGAAATCCTCCAGGGCAAGGATGTTTCAGATGCCCTCTCACCAGCTGTTTGATGACGGTGAAATCAGTGAAAATGTTGGCTGAATGTTGAATAAGTTTCACAAACACAATGCTTCTCTGTGAATTCCAGTTTTATAGTTAGATTTTCCAGTAGAATAATGAGTCAGAAAATAGGAAGTAGCTAGCACTTCATACTTTTCATGATTGTCTTGAGCAAACTTTAACTAAAAGTGGCTAGATATAACAACCTGGTGATTGTTTTATGCCTTCTTGAGGATTTCAAGTTATCATCAGACCCATGGGTTTAAAGCAGGCACTTAAGAAAATATACTAGCTACCTGTTCCCCAGTATTCAAAGTATTATGTGTTCTAACTTATGCCTGAAGTTTTATTTTATTTAAAACACCATATTCAGAATGGAGAATATTTTCAAAATAGGAAACTGATATTTTTATCTGAGATTGAGACTTACAGCTTTCCAATACCCATAAACAGACTGGAAAAGAAAGCATACAAAATTATGTCTGGTAAAAAATATATTTAATAAATAGATATTTTAAAGGAACAGTATTTTTCACAGGAAAAAGCTGAAGTTGTTTGGACAAGTGGAAAGGAAATTATTGACACAGAGGCTTCTGAATCTGCAAAAGCACCAGCCCCGTTGGCCCAGCAGAAGCTACACACACCCTTAGAGGCAGCAGAATAGTTTGTGGGTCTGTGGAAAATGTGCCACAATTATTTAACCAAAGACTCTGGATCAGGAAGATCCCCTGGAGAAGGGAATGGCAACCTACTCCATGGACAGAGGCACCTGGTGGGCTGCCATCTATGGGGTCACACAGGGTTGGACACGACTGAAGTGACTTAGCAGCAGCAGCAGCAAACCATTCTATGCAGTGAAGCCAGTGGGGTTTTTATAAAAGTCCATCTAATCATGTTCCCCCCTTCAGGCCTGTGCAACATCCTAGACCAGAAGGATTTTAGGAGCAAAGACTTGAATGAAACTTGGAGTCCCTGAACTCTGAGCAGAATTTCACGGAACCAAGTCATGTTAGACCTGCAGAAATGCAGCGTAGAGCTTCCCTTGATGATCTGTGCTTAGTGTGAGCCGTGTTCTCACATGGGGACTGGCCCTAGGTCAGAAGAAATTTAAGGTATGATTCTCAAATGCCCTTCACATTCATTGGTTTTCCTCCTACTAACTGTACTGTATCTGATACTTATCCCTTTTGGGGTTAAAGTATTGTCCTAGGAGGCTTAAAATATTAATCTTTCATACTGAAAAGTTGACTGCCTCCTGAGATGAATTGTAAGGTCAATTCAAAATGGAGGTTAGTCATTGCCAGCCCTATCAAGTGGAAAGAACACTGAAATAAAAGGCAAAAGGTCTGTGTTCAAGTCCTAAGGAAATCACTTATTAACCATGTAAATATAAATAAGTCATTTGACTTCTTAAAGTCAATTTCTTCTTCAAGAAACAGAAATTTAACAAGAGTCTCATGAGAGTTATTTTAAGATTTAAAACTAGAATAGGAAAATGGATGTGAAAATATTTTTCTAAACTATAAATGTTGTGCAGGTCAGAATCGAAGAAGGTTTACCTGAAGAGTCTACCAGTACCTTGCGGCAAAGAGGAGTTAAGGATAGGAAAAAAGAAGCGGGAATTGATGAGAATAGAACTATACCTGGCTATAGAACTGGGTCCTAGGATGGGTGGTCAGATTTTCAAGTTATAGTGTCCACAGGGGCATAGTAAACTTGATCTAGTATCAATATCTAAAAGGTCCAGTTTGGAGCAAAATGGACTGCCCAAGCAGTGGTGATTTTCAGAATCAGACACTTGGCAGGGTTGATGGGCTCTGTTTTGGCATGATATCACAGCAGAAGTTCCAAGTCCAGATAGCAGTATCACTCACTTTGTTGCTTGGCACAGAGAAGGCAATCAATATATTTTTATTAACTTGACCAGCTGACTAGTAGAATAAATCAATAAATGTCTGGCAATAGGAAAGCATGTTGCCAAGGCCCCAGAAAAGCTGAGTCCAGTTCATAACCTGGCTCCAGACCCACATGGGAGACATCAGTGTTAATCAGGACAAGCTGTCTAGCGACATGGGCTGAGCAAGCTCAGTGCTAGCCAGAAGGAAGAGAAGGGATACAGCTTAGTGGGCTGAAGACGTGGATGTGAGGCCCACCCCATGCACAGTGGTATGGCTCTAACAGAAATTCAAAACCACACCTTTGTGTAGAGTTGAGGCATCTGTGTTGGTCAGACCATCAGGATTAGGACTAGGAAGGAGCTAAGAACTGGCAGGTGCATGAACTTACCAGGAAGTAAAATTATACATTAATATATTAGCATACTGAGTTTTTAAACGTTAACTAGATCCACAGCCTGTTTAATATGGATTCATTTTAATAGTTATCTTAATATACAGCTGTGAAAATGTCTGTTTTTTTAAGAAAACCTGGGAAATGCTAATGAAATAATGAAAGAAGTAGATAAACAGGCTATGTTCCTATGCTCACAATTCTGTGTGTGTGCACGTTCAACAAAATAAATCTACCCTCTGTTACCATCACACACCCATCCTAAAAGGCACTGAAGTTATAAATATCAACAAAGTCCAGTATAGTATCTATTTTTAAATGTGATATAAAATCATAAGACTTTTTTGTCCATTTACCCCAGTTCCAGGGATGGCTGGGAAAGAATGAAATGCACAAGACAAGGCGCTCAGGGCCAGTGCACTGGAACGACCCTGAGGGATGGGATGGGGAGCAAGGTGGCGGGGGCAGGGGGGGTTCAGGGTAGGGGACACGCACACCCATGGCTGATTCATGTCAATGTACGGCAGAAACCACTACAATATTGTAAAGTAATTGGCCTCCAATTAAAACCAATGAATTAATGTTTTTTAAAAAAAGAATGAAATCAACCAACCTAGAAAAGGATACCCCTCCACACACTCACCATACATTTAAGCCTGAGGGCTTTTGGAAACAGATTCCCAGAAAACTGTTCAGCTGACCCAGAGATTAACCCATTTATAAATGCATCCAGTTGTCACTGAGTATGCTTTTTGTGCTGGCCTAATGCAAATCTCTATGTAGTGAAAAATAAAGGACACATTTAATCCCCTCCCCCAAAAAAGGAATGAAATGCACAAAGATTAAATCTCAGTTGTCTTCTTTAAGTAAATGTTAACACTGTCAAGAAAAGGTCAGGGCCAGTTTTCTTTTCTTAAGAGTGGGGACACACTTGAAACTGGAAAACAGAGTCTATGTTCAACTAATTTACACTAGCTTTGGCGAAATACACCTAATAGATATGGTCATATTGATGTGTGATGTTAAAATCCAATGCAGAGTTTTCCCAGAGAAGGTAGGAAGGAGGTGAGGTGGTTTCTCATTGCTGTTCTGGGCACCAGGACCCAAGCTCTCCTGCTCAAAAGATGACAGTTGACTAAACACCTTATGGCCCTGAGTCACACCTGGGGTTCCCTTAGTCCTTTGTGAGTGAGAAGCCTGGGGCACTTTCTAGAGTGTTCTATCATGGGCTGGAGAATAATAGTGAATTTCAAGTGATCCCAGAGAGTCGCATTTTGAAGATTCTCTCATTCTCTGCTACAAGAGACAACCATCCCATGTAATTATCTTTAGAGCTGTGTTGTCAATGCAATAATTCACCCTCCCTAGGTTAGAGCATCCTGTGAGGAGTTAGCNTTTAAAGTTCAGGTGAATCTAATATAAGGCCAGGGAGTGGAATCACTAGCAGCCACGAGTCCCATTTCCACAGACGCAATAAGAGAAAAGGCCCACAAGTGCAGTGTGTACCTGGGGCAGCTGGAGAGGATGGGGCCTCCTTCCAGGTGAGGCCTTCTGCACCCCTACTGGGAAGTACTTATTACCATGGAGTGTCTTTGGCATAAAGTGTCATCTTCCAGAGACAATGTCACATTAACCAAGATCAGAGATAATGTTACTGCACTGATAATTTGTGTGAGAACAATTCACTACCCAAAGCATACAAACCCTTGCACCTCTGGTCAAGGCATCTCCTTCTCAGAGAATCACTCTGTGGGAATTGTCATTATCGAGAGGCCTGGGGAGCGGGAGTCAGAACCAGGGGAGCTAGTCGCTGATGTCCTGCCATGATGTACTCTGCTGAGGGTAGGGATCTACCCATCTCCAGGTCTCTGACAGGTTGAGTCTTCATTCTGTACTCAGCAGACGCTCTCCACGATGCTGTCTCCTGTATATGGCACTTGGATGGACTGCCTCCAATTTTGAGACAGCCCTCCTTCTGATTGATCCACTTTTCCTCTAGTCACGTCAACACCTTCCATTAGGCTACAGGCTGTCTCTTCTGGTGACTTTCTGAGTTGCCTTTTTATTGAACATCCAGAGGGATATCTGATTTCTAAGATATAACCCCTTTCAGTTCCTATCTAGGAATCTTGGGTTAAAAGGTGGTAGTTTGGAAAACTCTTAGAGTTTATTAGAATGGGATTTGACATGACATTTTCAAATATTTTTGTAGTTCTCTATTGTATCCAAAATGGGATCCAGCTGTCAGTCTTCACAGGAAGCAAAGTAAGAGAAGACATCATTTACAGCATGAGGAACTGTAGCAAACACAAGCATGGATTTCCTAGTACTAAGAACGTGGAGCCCTGAAATGACTTAGAGTTGGAATAAATCTCTCTCTCTCTGTCCTCTCTCGCCTCCAACCTGCCTCCTGCCTTTAAAAAATAGTGCTCATCTATTTAGCTGTATTCTAACATCTTCCAGTCCTATAATTCAGTGAAAGCTTTCTCAGATTTTAAGGGACCTGGACTTCATTCAAATTCTTGCCCCTGAAATCCTCCAGGGCAAGGATGTTTCAGATGCCCTCTCACCAGCTGTTTGATGACGGTGAAATCAGTGAAAATGTTGGCTGAATGTTGAATAAGTTTCACAAACACAATGCTTCTCTGTGAATTCCAGCTTTATAGTTAGATTTTCCAGTAGAATAATGAGTCAGAAAATAGGAAGTAGCTAGCACTTCATACTTTTCATGATTGTCTTGAGCAAACTTTAACTAAAAGTGGCTAGATATAACAACCTGGTGATTGTTTTATGCCTTCTTGAGGATTTCAAGTTATCATCAGACCCATGGGTTTAAAGCAGGCACTTAAGAAAATATACTAGCTACCTGTTCCCCAGTATTCAAAGTATTATGTGTTCTAACTTATGCCTGAAGTTTTATTTTATTTAAAACACCATATTCAGAATGGAGAATATTTTCAAAATAGGAAACTGATATTTTTATCTGAGATTGAGACTTACAGCTTTCCAATACCCATAAACAGACTGGAAAAGAAAGCATACAAAATTATGTCTGGTAAAAAATATATTTAATAAATAGATATTTTAAAGGAACAGTATTTTTCACAGGAAAAAGCTGAAGTTGTTTGGACAAGTGGAAAGGAAATTATTGACACAGAGGCTTCTGAATCTGCAAAAGCACCAGCCCCGTTGGCCCAGCAGAAGCTACACACACCCTTAGAGGCAGCAGAATAGTTTGTGGGTCTGTGGAAAATGTGCCACAATTATTTAACCAAAGACTCTGGATCAGGAAGATCCCCTGGAGAAGGGAATGGCAACCTACTCCATGGACAGAGGCACCTGGTGGGCTGCCATCTATGGGGTCACACAGGGTTGGACACGACTGAAGTGACTTAGCAGCAGCAGCAGCAAACCATTCTATGCAGTGAAGCCAGTGGGGTTTTTATAAAAGTCCATCTAATCATGTTCCCCCCTTCAGGCCTGTGCAACATCCTAGACCAGAAGGATTTTAGGAGCAAAGACTTGAATGAAACTTGGAGTCCCTGAACTCTGAGCAGAATTTCACGGAACCAAGTCATGTTAGACCTGCAGAAATGCAGCGTAGAGCTTCCCTTGATGATCTGTGCTTAGTGTGAGCCGTGTTCTCACATGGGGACTGGCCCTAGGTCAGAAGAAATTTAAGGTATGATTCTCAAATGCCCTTCACATTCATTGGTTTTCCTCCTACTAACTGTACTGTATCTGATACTTATCCCTTTTGGGGTTAAAGTATTGTCCTAGGAGGCTTAAAATATTAATCTTTCATACTGAAAAGTTGACTGCCTCCTGAGATGAATTGTAAGGTCAATTCAAAATGGAGGTTAGTCATTGCCAGCCCTATCAAGTGGAAAGAACACTGAAATAAAAGGCAAAAGGTCTGTGTTCAAGTCCTAAGGAAATCACTTATTAACCATGTAAATATAAATAAGTCATTTGACTTCTTAAAGTCAATTTCTTCTTCAAGAAACAGAAATTTAACAAGAGTCTCATGAGAGTTATTTTAAGATTTAAAACTAGAATAGGAAAATGGATGTGAAAATATTCATCTAAACTATAAATGTTGTGCAGGTCAGAATCGAAGAAGGTTTACCTGAAGAGTCTACCAGTACCTTGCGGCAAAGAGGAGTTAAGGATAGGAAAAAAGAAGCGGGAATTGATGAGAATAGAACTATACCTGGCTATAGAACTGGGTCCTAGGATGGGTGGTCAGATTTTCAAGTTATAGTGTCCACAGGGGCATAGTAAACTTGATCTAGTATCAATATCTAAAAGGTCCAGTTTGGAGCAAAATGGACTGCCCAAGCAGTGGTGATTTTCAGAATCAGACACTTGGCAGGGTTGATGGGCTCTGTTTTGGCATGATATCACAGCAGAAGTTCCAAGTCCAGATAGCAGTATCACTCACTTTGTTGCTTGGCACAGAGTAGGCAATCAATATATTTTTATTAACTTGACCAGCTGACTAGTAGAATAAATCAATAAATGTCTGGCAATAGGAAAGCATGTTGCCAAGGCCCCAGAAAAGCTGAGTCCAGTTCATAACCTGGCTCCAGACCCACATGGGAGACATCAGTGTTAATCAGGACAAGCTGTCTAGCGACATGGGCTGAGCAAGCTCAGTGCTAGCCAGAAGGAAGAGAAGGGATACAGCTTAGTGGGCTGAAGACGTGGATGTGAGGCCCACCCCATGCACAGTGGTATGGCTCTAACAGAAATTCAAAACCACACCTTTGTGTAGAGTTGAGGCATCTGTGTTGGTCAGACCATCAGGATTAGGACTAGGAAGGAGCTAAGAACTGGCAGGTGCATGAACTTACCAGGAAGTAAAATTATACATTAATATATTAGCATACTGAGTTTTTAAACGTTAACTAGATCCACAGCCTGTTTAATATGGATTCATTTTAATAGTTATCTTAATATACAGCTGTGAAAATGTCTGTTTTTTTAAGAAAACCTGGGAAATGCTAATGAAATAATGAAAGAAGTAGATAAACAGGCTATGTTCCTATGCTCACAATTCTGTGTGTGTGCACGTTCAACAAAATAAATCTACCCTCTGTTACCATCACACACCCATCCTAAAAGGCACTGAAGTTATAAATATCAACAAAGTCCAGTATAGTATCTATTTTTAAATGTGATATAAAATCATAAGACTTTTTTGTCCATTTACCCCAGTTCCAGGGATGGCTGGGAAAGAATGAAATGCACAAGACAAGGCGCTCAGGGCCAGTGCACTGGAACGACCCTGAGGGATGGGATGGGGAGCAAGGTGGCGGGGGCAGGGGGGGTTCAGGGTAGGGGACACGCACACCCATGGCTGATTCATGTCAATGTACGGCAGAAACCACTACAATATTGTAAAGTAATTGGCCTCCAATTAAAACAAATGAATTAATGTTTTTTAAAAAAAGAATGAAATCAACCAACCTAGAAAAGGATACCCCTCCACACACTCACCATACATTTAAGCCTGAGGGCTTTTGGAAACAGATTCCCAGAAAACTGTTCAGCTGACCCAGAGATTAACCCATTTATAAATGCATCCAGTTGTCACTGAGTATGCTTTTTGTGCTGGCCTAATGCAAATCTCTATGTAGTGAAAAATAAAGGACACATTTAATCCCCCCCCCCAAAAAGGAATGAAATGCACAAAGATTAAATCTCAGTTGTCTTCTTTAAGTAAATGTTAACACTGTCAAGAAAAGGTCAGGGCCAGTTTTCTTTTCTTAAGAGTGGGGACACACTTGAAACTGGAAAACAGAGTCTATGTTCAACTAATTTACACTAGCTTTGGCGAAATACACCTAATAGATATGGTCATATTGATGTGTGATGTTAAAATCCAATGCAGAGTTTTCCCAGAGAAGGTAGGAAGGAGGTGAGGTGGTTTCTCATTGCTGTTCTGGGCACCAGGACCCAAGCTCTCCTGCTCAAAAGATGACAGTTGACTAAACACCTTATGGCCCTGAGTCACACCTGGGGTTCCCTTAGTCCTTTGTGAGTGAGAAGCCTGGGGCACTTTCTAGAGTGTTCTATCATGGGCTGGAGAATAATAGTGAATTTCAAGTGATCCCAGAGAGTCGCATTTTGAAGATTCTCTCATTCTCTGCTACAAGAGACACAACCATCCCATGTAATTATCTTTAGAGCTGTGTTGTCAATGCAATAATTCACCCTCCCTAGGTTAGAGCATCCTGTGAGGAGTTAGCACAAAGTGTTAATTTTACTCCGACAGTCCAGAGGAATCCACACTGCCTGTTAGTGGGAAGCTAGCCCACTAGAAACAAATCTCCAGTGGATGGCACACTAAGAATGTCGCGGGAGGGCTGAAAATAGGACATCTCAGGGTCCAGTTGAATTTATTATCAGACTGTGATGCTAGAAATGTGTAGGACAGGAAAGTCAGCCCAGTACCCTGGAGTTCCCATGCAGTCTATGGATTTTAAGAGACATTTCCCAGAAGGTTGGGGTACCACACATGCCCCCTGCAAGGCCACTGTGGAAAAACTCACTGCTCTTCTGATGCCCAAGGGGCTGTGCTGCCAGCTCCTCAGTCACGGGAGGTGTCTCATTCTAAGCCCAGATAAGGCAGTTACATTGAAACTATTGCATCACCTTGCTGCAGTCAAGCATGATTAAATAGATATGCTGGAAAGACAGAGGAAGGAGGCTGGCTGATCACAAAGTTGAAGGAGTGTCATTTATGGTAAAAACACCTTTTTCCTTTAGTTTGTAGTAAAACCAATCGCAGGTGGTAGTAATTGCTACACCACGCTTTTGGTAATGGTTTGATTTCTACATTTCTAGATAGTGTTTCCTATTCTTTTTTCTTTTTTTCACTCTTTACATGACCTTAAAGAAACCTGAATCAAGTTTTGACAGAGGGCGGGTAGAGGGGACATGGAGTATGAGAGTCACTTCTGTTCCAGTGTTAATTTTCAAAAACTCCAGATGTCTAATACTGAAAGCCAGTCCAGAGCGCACAGAGTTAAAGAACTCGCTGCCTACCCTTCCTTGGGCTGTGGGGCTGAATCACACTGGGGAAGGAAAGTCTGTCTCACAGAATTATTAATTCACTACTGTGATTTCTTCCTCTGTTGCGAAAGGGGAGTTGGGGGAAGGGTGTGGGAAGTCGAGTGGGCAGCCAGGAAGTGTGACATTTGTCTTGGTTCCTTGCGATTGGAGGAAATTCTGTCTTCTTTTGGTTCAGAAATTTTAGCAGTATAACTTTTTTGTTGTCCTTTAAATGTTTGGCTTTTATCAATGGAAGCAACCCCAACCCCACTTCTCTGAGGTTGTAAAATATATATATATATATGAAATTATGTCATTAAGATGAAGGGCTGGACAGGAAAACCTAGCCCCACAGAAGCCAGGTCCTAACCTGCCTCTAAAGCCTTGTGTAATTTAAGGCAGTACTTGTCAAAGGAGTCTAATCAGATCTGTCACCTTCAGTCTCTTTTTTGAACTTCACCTCAATTTTCTATTTTATCTTCTTTTGATGAGAATTGAACATGAATATGAATGATCTTCAATGCCAGTTCTCTGAAGACTCGTAGTCACTAAGAAATAATCATTCAGTGACCAACTGTCACTAAGATGCTAGACCAATTGCAAGTGACATGTAAATAAATGTCCCTTACGAAATAGACTGCAAGAAGCTTTAGACAATGTGCAGCAGCTATTTTGAGTTATTTGGATAAAACAATCTCAAACTTGGGTGTAATATTATAAATAATTCACTAATTTAATATTAATATAAGCACTAATAAGCCTTAATTTAATAACTATCCATTTTGTTACTGTTTTTTAGACTTATGTGAAAGTGAAGCCACTCAGTCATGTCTGACTCTTTGCGACCCCATGGACTGTAGCCTCAGGCTTCTCAGTCCATGGGATTTTCCAGGCAAGAGTACTAGAGTGGGTTGCCATTCCCTTCTCCAGGGGATCTTCCCTACCCAGGGATTGAACCCAGGTCTCCTGCATTGTAGGCAGACACTTTACCCTCTAAGCCACCAGGGAAGCCCTTAGACCTTATACACATGCTCTAAATATGCTTTTTTTTTTTTTGTAGTAAATGTTTATTTCAGTTTTTTTGTTCAAGAACTTTAATCACTAAGTTGTGTCTGACTCTTTTGCAACCCCATGGACTATACCTCGCCAGTACACAAACTCTGAAAATTAATTAGTGCCTAATGAGCACTAATTTAATATAACCTCAGTATATTTCATTTCAAAAGACTGATTGTAATTTCTATTTGTTTATTTCTAACAAATTTCTTTCATTTTAAAAGAACTTGTAATATATTGGATAATAAATAAAATGGATAAATAAAAGTACATATATTGTATACTCATTATATGGCAGTCCATGAGCTGGGCTTAAAAAAAACACTCATTTAATCTTAACAAAATCTTATTAGTTAGGTGTTATTCCCATTTGACAAACAAGAAAACTAAGGCTCAGAAATGTCACACAGCCAAGTTTAAAAACGCGCTTTGTCTATCTCAAAAGAGGAATGCTATACTAAGAGGAATGTCTAATATCTGTCTCTCATTTTCAGTGTGTATATTCTGGGGGGCTACAGTCCATGCATGGGATTGCAAAAGAGTTGGACACGATTTAGTGACAAAAACAACATTCTTTAACAAAAAAAAAACTGTAAATACCACAAAAAAGCATATTTACAACATATATATAAGGTCTAAAGAACAGTATTAAAATGGATAATTGTATATCCACCCCTGTGCTTAAGAAATCAGACATGGGCAACAATTTCAAAATTCTTTATTCCCTTCCCCTGTCCTATTTTTCTCCATCATTCCAGAAGACTGATGATTTCACGCACAGTATGGAGCCATCTTCCCAATTAGAAAGTAGGCATCTTGAGAAAAGTGCTGTGTTTTCTTATTATAGCTTTACGATTCTTTCATTCTTCATCCCAGTTTTACCACTTAGGAATTCATCCCTAAACAATGTGTTGCTTTACTTTGCTTTGATTTGAACTTTATACAATTAGTCTTTCATAACTCACTCTCTTCATTCAAAATGCTCTATGCTGATAAGAATGGTGTGCAGTTCTTCATCTTCACTGCTGCACAGTATTCAGTTGTAGGAAAAGACCTCATCTAGTTACCCAGTCCAGAGAAGTCAATGGCAACCCACTCCAGTACTCCTGCCTGGAAAATCCCATGGATGAAGGAGCCTGGAAGACTGCAGTCCATGGAGTCGCTAAGTCGGACGTGACTGAGCTACTTCACTTTCACTTTTCACTTTCCTGCATTGGAGAAGGAAATGGCAACCCACTCCAGTGTTCTTGCCTGAAGAATCCCAGGGACGGAGGAGCCTGGTGGGCTGCTGTCTATAGGGTCACACAGAGTCGGACACGACTGAAGTGACTTAGCAACAGCAATAGCAATAGTTACCCAGTCTCTTGTTTATCTGCATCTGTGTTGTTTCTGGGTTTTGCTGTTACAAAAATAGTGACATTCTTGTCCACATCTCTTGGGTTCAGTTCAGTTCAGTCGCTCAGTCTGACTCTTTGCTACCTCATGAATTTCTCAGTGTACACAGGCCATGGATGTATATAGAGGAGTAAAACTGGCAAGTTGAAGGGTATGTGAATGTTCAATCTTATACAATGATGCCAAGTATTTTTTAAATATTTTGAAAAAAATTTACATTTATACTTAGAGTATTTTAAATGCTCCATTTAAAAGTTTCATTTTTCCATATTCTCATCAATGCTTGATGTCATTTAAAGAGCTTTTGACTTTTGCCAGTCTGGTAGGTCTGAAATAATAGCCCATTCTAAATTTGGTATAAATTTCCCTGATTACTAATGAATTTGAAATTCTTTTCATATACTTATTAATCATTTGAGTTTGCTGTTCTGTGACAAGTCTGCTCATATGTTTTGCTCATTTCCTCAATGATTTGCTATTGTTTTATTTGCCATTTTCTATTTAATTTGTAGGCTGCCTTTATGTATTCTTATTTCACCATTAGGCATACATGTTGCAAATATCTTCCCCAAATTTGGGGCTGGGTTTTCACAAAGAGAAAGTCCATTTTAATGTTGTCAAATTTAATTTGTTTCCCCTTTGTAAGTAAAAATCTTAGGTGCAAAATCTTTTCCTTTCCAGAGGTCATTAACATGTTTTCCTATATTTTCATCTAAACATTTTTAAGGTTTTCCCCATATTTAAATCCTTAATGTATCTGAATTTGTTTTAGGGATGTAGTAAGGCTTCCTTAGTGGCTCAGTGGTAAAGAATTCACCTGCCAGTGCAGGAGATGTGGGTTCAGTCCCTGGGTCCAGAAGATTCCCTGGAGGAAGAAATGGCAACACACTCCAGTGTTCCTGCCTGGAGAATTCCATGGACAGAGGAGCCTGTCAGGCTACAGTCCTTGGGGGTGACAAAAGAGTTCAACATAACTTAGCAACTAAACAACAACAACAAGAGAACAGTGAGGAATTTATTTTTTTCCTGTGCTTCCAAAGGAGCTGCATAGTCTGAAGCAAGACCACCTGGATTCAACAATTGAAATGTTTCAACAGTCTCCACTGCATTTGTGCTTCTCTTTTGAAAATGGTATTTCTATGTATCTTTTGGTTTTTCTTACTTTTATGACTACTGTCTTTTTTTTCAATTTAATTAGTTTTTCTAACTCGTTTGCTTTTATATAAAATAACAATTGACTTTTATAATAGATATTTTTTGCTGTAATAAATTTTATATATTTGTCTGGGTTCTTTATGAAAACAATTACATCATCAGAAGTGTGATTTTCTATGTAAAATATCTAACATCAAGGACCTACTGTAAAGCACAGGGAATTCTATTCAATATCTTATAAAAACTTATAATGGAAAACAATCTGAAAAAGTATATACAAAAAATGTATATATATGTGTGTGTTTATATACTTGTGCATATATATAAACATATACATACATATATATTTGTAAAACTGAACCATTCTGCTGTAAACCTGAAACTAACACAACACTGTAAATCAGCTATACTTTTTAATAAAAAGTATGATTTTCAAGTTGCGTTTGTATGTGTGTGCATGCATGCACATGTGTATAAAGATACATTGAAAAAAGTATCTATTATTCTATTAAATTGTCACTTAATACTTGAAGTCCACTTGTAAATTTATTGCATTATTTGTCCATATATACATTTTTTGTAACATAAATTTTGATATGTTTTCTCATTTTAGGTAGTATCTATTAGATGAGAAGACTTATAGGCATAACAAAAAAATCAAAATCACCCGTAATTTTACCATACAATTTGATAAATTCAACAATAGATATATTTTAATAACCTACTATATTCAAATGCATCTATTTTCAATGACTTTGCTTTCTAATGAATAGCTACTGTAAGCTTTTTGATGTTCTACTTATTTGTTCCTTTTTCTAAAGATAAATACATATTTTTAGCACAAATGAGGTACTATTTGTAATTATGTAACTTGATATATTTCATAAACAGTATTTCATAAACAATCTATGTAGCTATTTTGTCACATTGCTGAAAATTCTTCTGCAACATTACTTTTGATGAATGCATATTACATTCCATTGTATGTGGAATTATATATGTATGTGGGTTATAATTAATTATTTTGTTACACAAATACTGTGTTCAATTTTTTTACTATTATAAATAAGTTATAACTTTCCACCATTCCATGATAATTTCGTCAGGAAAAATTTCTGAAAGTGGAATGCAAAATTCTCAAGTTCTTTAAAAAGTAGTATTGCTAAATTGCCTTCCAAAGATTATGTTCTAATATGAAAATCCACCAACAGTGTGTCTGATCCATTCTGTAATTTTCTCTCTCTCACATACACACACACACACACACACACACACGTCTCAAGACTCTAAACTTGAATCACTAAATAGAACCAAAAAACTTCCTAAAATTTTCACTAAAACTACCTGGGAAAACTTTTTGCAAAATTACCCACCGTAGAAATTATTACACTTGCTCCCACTGAGTTAAAAGAACAGAAAGAGAGAATTTTCTCTGGGCACTTTTCATGAAGATGACTAGAAGATAAAACTATATTTTTCTTTCTAAGGTTGAGAGAAGCTTTTTTATTTTATCACGTCTGATGGAATTCCTTCATGTATTTATTGCTTTGTTTCTAAATATAAGTATGACAAGCTCATCGCTGTCTGTGGTTACATGGGGGTTTTTGGAAACAATTTTAACTTCGGGCATACCCCTGAACGTGGGCAGCGCCCACACACTCTCATCTCAGCCTCCTCTTACCCTTTTGGGAAGTCCTGATACCCTTATGAAAAGGTTGGTTTTTTTTTTTTTGTTTGTTTTTTCTGCTTTATTTTACCACTCTCAACTCAAAGAGGGGTTTTCTTCAGTCCTCAGCCCAACTTTAACTTACACAATTTTAATAGCTGGTGCTATGTTGAGAATGCTTGTTCTACAATATTAGTTCTCACCCGTGGCAACACATTAAAATTATTTCAGAAACTTTTTCAAATGCCCTTCTCCGAGATTCAGTCTGAATTTGTCTGAGCTGTCAGCCCTGGTAACCAGTGTTCTAATGTGGATTCTGTCCTCTACCACCGCCATCAGCAAAATGGCCTCTCCAAAGAAGAATGGGATTAGAAAAGGGAAAGCAGGGAGCTGAAGCCAGGATCCTCACGAAGTAGAAGTGAAAGACTCTCTTTTCATAGTCAAACAGGGTTTTAAAATAAAAGAGGGTTGAGTCATGTCAGTTTATGAAAATCAGATAATGTACAAATTTCATCATTTCATTGCTGTATTTGGAACATCCATTTCAGCTCAGTGATCTGCTTGGTAAATCATGAGTGTCTTCCAAAGGTGTCATTTCAATTTATTGCTTCTCACTTTCCTTCAAGGAAGTGGGAACGAGGAAAGCATGAGGATGAAGCGCTTGCTAAATCACTTCGATCGTGTCCGACTCTTTGCGACCCTATGGACTGTAGCCTGCCAGGCTCCTCTGTCCACGGGATTCTCCAAACAAGGATACTGGAGTAGGATGTCATTTCCTACTCCAGGAGCTCTTCCCAACCCGGGGATTGAACCCACATCTCTTATGTCTCCTGCATTGGCAGGCAAATTCTAGGGGAGGAAAGAGGAGAGAAAAAGCAAGCAAAATGTGAAGGGTAAAAATAAGGGACAGGAAAGAACATGTGAGTAAAACCGGGAAAGAGAGCAGGAGATACACGCCGAGGCAGAGAGGAAACCCCAGGGAGGGGCAGGCAGGGAAGCTCCTTAAGCCCTTGCCAGATGAAAACTCAGTGGAAAAGGAGGAAGTCAAAGTAGAGAGAGGTTGACAGGAGAGAAAGAGGGGATACATACAATGCCAGTGCTTGGGTCTCCCTTCAGAAAAAAGACAGGGCAAAAGGTAGGACCCCAAGACTGACCTTCCCATTCCCCTCCTACTCTTACAGCGCAAGTGGGTCTCAAAAGAAACGATAATTCAACTCCCACCTCTTAAACTAGACTGCAGTTACTCAAGACATCAGAGGTGCAGATGCGATAACTTTCCTCAGCGATTGTTTTTATCTTACAATTCAAAATTTTCCTCAATTCTTCTCTTCTTTAATAATGTCTGTGCATTTCCGAATTAGAAAGAAATACTGTTCTTCTTCGATACAACATTAACATATACTTAGGTATCTTCCCTCTAACTTTCATCTATCTACCTTAATTCAAGTGGTAAAAGAGAAGGTATGTGTTAGGGGCCGGGTTGAGGTGAGAAAATTTTGTTTCTACTACCAGGTATCTTTCTTAATCCTTCTATAGGAATTAAGGGCATATACAGAAATACCCATGATGTCAATGGTATTGTTTATAAGAAGTCTGGAGGTAGTTAGTTCCAGGGTTCACTAAGTGTCTCAATAACTGTTATGTTCCCAAGCAATACATCTTTCTACTCAGCCAAACTCAAGGTGTTGTCTTTGTGGTTTTGCTTCGTGGTTGTAAAATTATGTCCTCAATTCAGCTTCTCATGCAGGTATGGTTGTCAAAGGAAAGTTCCCATCCTTTTAAGCAGAAAGCTAAACATCTTTCCCGAAAGTGTCAGTGCCTTCTCCTTCTTCACCAGGAATGGGCCCAATGGCCACCCTCAGTTGCAAAAGAGCGTGAGAAAGAGATTCTGTGGCTGTTCAGCTGCCGTATGGAAAGGGGACAGGAGAGGAAGGCTGAGGAGAGCTTTGCGGAAGCCCAGCACCAGGGACCCCTCATTCCTCCACTGTCTGGGGTCCCTTTCTGTCCTCCTCTCCTGCTTCATGCCTTCAATTTCCAAAGTCTATTGTGTTTATAGAAACACAAGCCTGTGGAATTTCCACCTATTAAAATAAAACCTAGCACAGCCACACGTACTTTTTAAATATTAATTGTATAACACCTACACT
Organism: Neotragus moschatus; assembly: GCA_006410615.1. NCBI lineage: Eukaryota > Metazoa > Chordata > Mammalia > Artiodactyla > Bovidae > Neotragus > Neotragus moschatus. Next base: position 1,292,713 of record SJYA01001512.1, read on the forward strand.
ATGTTTTCCTTGGGATATTATCTACCTTAATAGGTTTTTTTAAGGCCCTGGCCTCTTCCTTGGCATCTACCACCTTTAAAACTCCTGGCTTCAAATCTAATGTGGCTATAGCTGGTCTTGCAACAGCTGTGAAGGAATCATTTGAGGATTACTTGTTGCTTTCATTGAGGTGGATTATCATCCTCCCCAATAATCTTATTCTTTTTAGCAACAGGCAATTGTCTGTTCCTATTTTATTTTCCTCTAAAGAAAGCTCAGTTGTTTTTCTTCTCAAAAAGTGTTCCTTATGGGCATTCAGTGTTTACTGCCCACTAAGAAGCCTTCCTTGACCCTCCGAGGGTGCCAAGGCTTGGAAGGCTGGGACATGGGGAGTGTGCCTCTCACTGTGTTCTCATTGCCTCTACATTTTTGCTGTCAGTCACGCGCATTATAGATGCCACCATGAACTCTGCATCACCCTGCATGCTGTCTTCACCTCAGCACCCTTGAGCCCAGTACAACCTCCAGATTAGAGCGGTCCTTTTTCATCGACACACAGCAAAAGGTGATTGAACTGACATGAAGGGAAATGATCTGAAATGCCCCATTTGGCCACATGACAGTCAGCTGGTTGCAGCTGATTTACCCAGACCAGGTATCAATCTGTAGAGTAAGTCCCTCTGGGACTTCCATCAGCCACAATCTCTCACTAGGCTGTTCTTCACCAAAAATCTCTCATCCCATCAAGTCAAACAGAAAAGTAAGCAGATTTAGGCAATGAATCCAAGTGAGGATGGATGGCTAAAGCTGAACTCCTTTTTTTTTTTTTTTTTTTTCCTCTTCATGGCTCACTTGTGCTGGGGAAGCACCTTTATGCTACAAAGCAGGTCCACTGGCAGGAGGACAGGCAGGAAGCATGTTAGGGAAACAACAGAATTCTGGAGCCAAATTGCCTCTCTCCAGCCCCTTAAGCTCTTCTTCTTTGGTGGCCATTCTTCTTATTGAAATTCATTTCCTATTGAGAGTTTCTTCTAGGGCAGCCCCGAGGGCAGCCTTAACAAATTAGTCCAGCAAACACAAGGCTTCTTATTTTGTCAACCTACAAGATCCGCCATCATTGTTAATGCTCTCTTAATCAAACTCTTTGAAATCTAATTGGTCTGTATCCAACAACAGTCTTGTCTATCAGTATACTTGAAAACTGTACTCCTTAAGAGCTTGTTTGGAAGTCGCAGCAAGGGAGCACAACTACTCTTTTACTCTTGATGGAAGGAGCACACAGTTTAGGGAGGGAGGCAAGTGGAGTGGTCAGGGAGGAAGGGGACACCCACCTAGCCAACCAGACCAGCGGAATCAACCATGACGATCAAAGGATGACAGACTTTGCAGTCAGATCACCCTTGCATCCAAAACAATGCACTTCTTGATGAAAGACTTATTAATCTCCTCTAACTTTATGACCCCCCTTTGATATGACTTAGCCTGCATGCATGGAGGAATCAGAGCTGAGTCTTAGGTGAACAACCTTTGTGTTGGTGCATAAGCAGAGGAAAAAGAGAAGAAAAAAATGGTCAACATTTGGGGGCTCCCCAGGTGGCGCTAGTGGTAAAGAGCCTTCCTGACAATGCAGGAGTCTCACAATAGTCTGGTTTGATCCCTGGATCAGGAAGATCCCCTGGAGGAGGAAATGGCAACCCACTTCAGTATTCTGGCCTGGAGAACCCCATGAACAGAAGGGCCTAACAGACTAAGGTCCACAGGATCGCAAAGAGTCAGACACGACTGAAGTGACTTAGTATGCATCCATGCTTTGCTATACCACCTTAGCATTTATATTCCCAGCGCTCCCTTCAATTTCTCACTTAATGTGAATGAATGATATCCTTAGTTAGAAAGTAGACTTCTTGGGAAAAGGACTGTGCTGTGTTCCGTAGTGTTTTAAAAATCCTTCTACTTGATAATGTGTTGCTCCTGCTAAAGTGCTCATCATTCTTTTGGTGTATGCGGTGGATTTAACCTGACCCTGTCCTAGACAAATTCTAACCTGTAGAGACACTTGGTTCAATGTAAAGTCATCTGTATTCTTAGTGAAGTCATATAATGATCCATGTATTGTAAATGCTAAGCACTCCTAACTGCCTGTTACATATCCTAACAGGGCTTGACTTTTGTAAACAGACCACTATACTCACAATTAAATGAGTGAAATCAATACCATAAAGGCTATAAGGATCAATGGTGACCCTGGAAAAAGGTTTTCAAATGAGACACTTTTCAATTTTATAGATATATATAGATACAGATACACACACACACACACACACACACACACACACACACACACACGTTAGTTTCTCAGTCCTGTCCAACTTTTTGAGATCCTGTGAACTATAGCCCACCAGGCTCCTCTGTGCATGGAATTCTGCAGGCAAGAATGCTGGAGTGGGTTGCCATTCCCTTCTCCAGGGGAATTTCCCAACCCAGGGATCGAACCCAGGTCTCCAGCATTATAGGCAGAATTCTTTACCATCTGAGCCAGCAGGGAAGCCCATTTAATAAGCATACATTAAACNGAGATCCTGTGAACTATAGCCCACCAGGCTCCTCTGTGCATGGAATTCTGCAGGCAAGAATGCTGGAGTGGGTTGCCATTCCCTTCTCCAGGGGAATTTCCCAACCCAGGGATCGAACCCAGGTCTCCAGCATTATAGGCAGAATTCTTTACCATCTGAGCCAGCAGGGAAGCCCATTTAATAAGCATACATTAAACTATGTCACATCACGAGAGCCTGGAGACACAGAATCAGGCTGGAAACATCATCAACAACGCTGGCTCTCTCTAGCTTTGAGTTCCATAGTTTTTAGACGGTTGCTCTTTTGTCCTCCTGCTTCTTGGATCATGATAGAAAAACAATACCATAGTGGTAGATACACGTTATTATATATTTGCCAAAACCCACATATTATAGAACACAAAGAGTGAACCTCAATGTAAGCTATGGATTTTAGTTAATAATAATCTATCAATATGGGTTCATAAATTGTAGCAAGGGCTTCCCAGGTAAAGAACTTGCCTGCCAATGCAGGAGACGTAAGAGATGCGAGTTCAATCTCTGGATCACGAAGATCCTATGGAGGAGGGTATGGCAACCTACTCCAGTATTCTTGCCTGGAGAATCCCATGGACAGAGGAGCCTGTCAGGCTAAACTGTAACAAATACACCACAGTAAAGCAAGTTGTTCCTAATAGGGGCTATGAGGGGTCAAGTGAGAGAGCATACGGGAACTCTGTAATTTCTGCTCAATGTTCCTTTAAACCTAAAATTGGTCTAAAAAATAAAGTCTGCTAATTAAAAAGTTAACGTTCCTGAAGTGTCTAAAACACAGGAAACATTTAGTAAATAATAACTATTATTATTCAACATCTCCCTGGTGACACAGCAACTTCCTTGGCTGGCTAAGGGTACCCATTATGTGAGAGTTTCTGAACCTTCTGAACCACTGACATGTAGACTAGATACTATTTTATTGTGAAGGGCTGCCCTGACCACTGTAGGATTTTAGCAGCATTTGTTCTCTCCACACTAGAGAGAACCTGCTCCCCACCAACCTCCAAGATCATTCCATGAAAACAGAAAATGTCTCCAGACTGTCCAGGGAAAACTAAATCACCCCTGGCTGAAAACCACTGTATTAGGTGCTTTTGAAGAAAAACAAAAGGACTCCAAAGATCTTAATCTCTACCTCAGTCACATTAGATAAGAGTTTCCAAACTCTAATATAAAATGTATGCCTCTAAAAATAAATTCTATCTTCTGGGGATTTTTCACTGCATGATTTTAGCCTTGGGACCAAAATACCTGGGGACCTAACCTGGTTTGGCATTATTTGAAAGCAGGAATGCTATTCAGTTTCTGTCCAAACTGACCCAAATAAAACTAAAATCATATGTCTGTCCTTTTTTCCCCCTCATCCTTTCAATAAACGCAAGAGCAGAGAGTGGCAATCTATGCCAAAAGGACATTTTCAGCCTTGTTTGTTTTGTTTAAATAAATTATCTAGGACATTTTGATACATCATGACATTTTCCTCCCAAGAAAAAGAGTCTTCAGCTTAGTAATATTTTTCATCATTAATCTCAGTCTTAACCACTAAACCTCAGTCAAAGGGTCTGGAGAAAAGCAAAAGACCCCGTTGTTTGTTATTTGTTAGGTTAAGTGGGGATTTTATGTGGGCACCTTAATTGGGTCAGATACCCTACGACTATCTTCTTGAAGTTTGAAAGCTGGGAGTTTCCAGGAGATACGCTAATCCTGATTTGCCTGTATGAGTTTTTACTAGGTACCAGCCAAAAGATTGTATTTGTTTGTTTATTTATGTAAAGAGTGAGGGTTTTCAGCACTAGGCCCCAGTCCAGGGGAATTCATGGTTCAGTAAAGACTAACAGCCGAGACAAGGCTACCGCTTTCCCCACCAGACTTCTTTGGATTCCTTATCAAAGGAAAAGAGATCTTCTAAGGAAGTATTTTGAATGACTCTTTCCTTGTCAACAAAACTCCTTAGTATCATCAAAAGATACTCTATTTAGATGGGAAAACATGGAGAGGGTTGGCAGAGGATAAACAGGAGCATGTGTGAGGTGGCAACTCAGTTGCATCCATCCTCAGAGAAGACCCTTGGTTAGTGAGCTGTCTGGCAGGCTCACTTCTAACACTTCCCTAGGGCTTGACAGTTAAAGTGTTTAGGGTTCTGGCTTGTATGCTAGGCCAGCATGTGGAATCAGATCCCAAGAGACAAAGCCACCCATACGCTACTCAGCAAATCTATTTTTTATGAGTTGGTGAAACACCAGGCTCACTACCTTGCGAGGGCTAGGTGGTTCTTATAGTAAATAAACACATAACATCAGTCACCTAAATGACCAATCTCTCCTCTCAGAGAGTTTAGTAAAGGAGGTAAGTAGTTAATTCTGGCCAAATATCAGAATCAGCATGTGGAGTTTTTTTTTTTAATACTATGGACACCCAACTTCTGCTCTAACTATTCTTAATGATATCCCTAGGGTTAAAGTGGAAGCATCAGCATCAGTTTGAGGTTGGAAGCCCAGTTTACATAGGCTATGTGAAAACAATGGTTACAGAATGTCACCCCACCACGTGTTCCATCTAGGTGGCTGACGAGCATCAGTAGCACACACCATACCCTGTCTCTGATGGGCAGACCAGGTGGAGAACAAAGGGTGCCCTTATTTCCTAGTTCACCTTGAGTGGCCACGGCCTCAAACTTTCCATGTCGTATATCTTACTCTCCATAAAACTATTAGCACAGCCAGCCTCCTGTTTGTACTTAGTAAACTAACCAATTCAGGCAGCAGTTGTCTGATTCTATTCCCCGGGTCTCTAGTTCTCTCATCAGTCAGCGTCTAAACATGTATTAAAAGAAACAACGAAAGTTTAAGGTTACTTAGGGATCTGGAATAATCTACCATGGGAAAAAAATAGTTCTTATAATAGCTCATGTGTCTGAAACCTGGAGAAGCCCTACCAGAAGGTGACCTTTTTAAGGAGAAGCTGAGCATGTTCAGAATTTAAAAGATCCTTTAGTGCAGACAAACATTGGTCTGAATCCTAATTATTTTCAATTAGGTGAAGAGAGTTTTAAATTTGTGTTTAGAAAGACTTAAAATTTGATTCAAGAAATTGAATAATAAGCAAGATCCCTTTGGACCAATCTAGGGGGTAGCTGGGGGCTTCCCTGCTGGTTCAGATGGTAAAGAATCCGCCTAGAATATAGGAGACCCGGGGTTTGATTCCTAGGTCAGGAAGATTCCCTGGGGAAGGGAATGGCAACCCATTCCCATATTTTCACCTGGAGAATCCCATGGACAAAGGAGCCTGGTGGGTTTCAGTCCATGGGGTCACAAAGAGTCGGACAAGACTAAGCAACTAACACACACACACAGGGGAGAGCTGGAGGGACCCTCTCTCAGGGTTGCCAGTAGAACCAGCCAGCACAGTGACACTGAGCCCTACCCGCATAATGCACGATGACCCATGGGGTTCATAACCCCATGACACATGGATGACTTTTTTGATGCTGTCTTATAAAAGATATGATCTTCAATGATTGAGGCATTAGATTCATTCCTTAGCAAACTCTGCCTCCAGTGGAGTGCTGTGCAGCAGGGCTCATGCAAATGGGCACCTTGAGAGTTTAGCTGCAAAATTTAATTATGATTGAAAAGTATCTCAAAGGTCAAATCATAACCAGATAGATAAGCTATGATTCTGCCACTAAATAGCCCTCTGTGACTTTGGAGCTGTCAGTTCACACGTTCTTTCATTTATTCCTTGGTTTACTCATGAACTTTTAAAATATCTGTTAAGTGCCAGAAGGTCTGTCAATAACTGGTAATACAATAATAATCAAAACGGAGAGCCTGTGCCCTTGCCTGGTGGGGAGACAGACATGAAACTAGGCATCACGCAGATATATATAGACATAGAAGTTACCATAAGGATGGGGAAGGAATGATGTAACAATAGGGAGGGTCCCTCGTTTAGGCTGAGGGGTCAGGGAGGACCTCTTAGAATCATTAAGCTGAGGATAATTAGGACTCAGACCAAAAAGTGTAGGAAGAGGGGATCAGACATTGATAGCAACAGATGTGAAGGCAAGTGTTTAAGGGAAAAGAGTGAAGAAGTTGTCTTGGAGTTACAAATCTTTGCCTCGCAATGATGGAAATGATGGCCCCCAAATTCTAAGATGGGCATGAAGGAAAGTGAAAGAAGAAGGCCAGCCTTGGTCCAGCTCAAGGCTGATGAGACGGCAAACTGCTGGCAGTCTAGTTTACATGCTCAAGGATGTGATTGTCTCCTTGGAGAAGTTCTCCTATCAACTAGTAACAGAGGTGGTGTCTAGGGCATGGCAATGGGGTGCACGGCCGAGACAGAGCGCAGGAAAAATGTACCCCACTGAGCAGGCTGTAGGAAAGAGCCCGTAGAATGACCTCTCTGTTGAATGGGCTTCGGGTTTATTTATGGTTTTTAGGATAAAGACTAGTCCAGGTGCTGAAGTCTTCAATGAGTGATCAGAAGGCTTAAAGACAATCACGTCCTTTCCCTGTGGGGGGACCCTGAGACCTTGGTGGTCTTCAGTAACAATATTGACTGCGTTTTTTTTGTTTGTTTTTTTGTTTTTTTTCATTCTTTCAACCTACTGAGAAACATGCTAGACTTAAAATCTGAAGACCCAGGTTCAAGTCTGGCCCTGGGACTCTCTGAATGTGCCCTTTACCTTGAACATGCCACTCTGAGCCTTTGAGTCTGGGTTTTCTCATCTCTGAATTTTATAAATGACCTTCAGAAAGTTGGTGAGAGGTGGGGAAGGGGTAGTATGCCTCCCTAGGGAAGTACATCAGAATTTCCAGGGCAATGGTTATCAACCNTGGGACTCTCTGAATGTGCCCTTTACCTTGAACATGCCACTCTGAGCCTTTGAGTCTGGGTTTTCTCATCTCTGAATTTTATAAATGACCTTCAGAAAGTTGGTGAGAGGTGGGGAAGGGGTAGTATGCCTCCCTAGGGAAGTACATCAGAATTTCCAGGGCAATGGTTATCAACCCTCCTTGTACATGAGAATTACCTGCATTTGGTCTAGGTTAGGCAAGCTTTGGAATTTTTTAAAAGGTCCCCTAGTGATTCTAATGAGCAGAGTTTGGGAATCATTGCTCATGGGAAACATGTCGTCTGAAAATCTTGTTAAATAGACACCACTAGAATATAAGCCTGATTTCTCTGTTTTGTTCACCAAAATTACCCTCATGCCCAGAATGTCTGACACACAGTGGGCATTCAGTAAATCGTGTTTGACAGTATCTTGATTATAAAGGGACACAAAGTCAAAATTGCTACTGAAATTCTTATTCCATTACTTAACTCTTCTGGTCAGTCCTGGCCAGAGAACTTGTAGCCTCAAGCATAATTCTAAAATATTAAGTAGGATTTGTCTACATGTAATTAGCCTCCTTCTGAAGTCCCTCTCCCCACACAGTCACACAAAATGTGGTCTTGATCTCATGAGGGGTCTATATTCAGGGTATTTCTTTTGATCACTCCCCTGTGGAGATGGCAGTATCTTCTCTTTTCTATTCCCAGAGCATCTTGAACCTTGTTTTCATCCCAAGCCATCACAGAGGGCANAAACACTTTAAGCTCTCCATTCCCACCCTCACCTGAGCCCCCCAGATGGAAGGTAATGAAGCCTCTTTGAAAATGTTAAATTACCTGCCCAGGCCTGCTAGGGGTGTCCCTGGTGGCTCTAGTTATAAAGAATCAGCCTGCAATGCAGGAGATACAGTTTCAATCCCTGGACCAGGAAGACCCCTGGAGGAGGAAATGGCAACCCACTCTAGTATTCTTGCCTGGAGAATCCCACGGGCAGAGAAGCCTGGCGGGCTACTGTCTATACGGTCAAAAAGAATCAGACACAACTGAAGCGACTTAGTAAAAACACACACACTGGTCTGCTAGACGTCCTGCCTATGGATGCCCAGGAGGGACCCGTGAAGAATGCTAAAGGGCTGGGCAGGATCCACAGTGGCCTCCCGCCCTTATTTTTTGCAGCGGTTCCTCTTCATTCCTCTTGATAAAATCCAAATTACCCAATAGTTTCTCATCCACAAGGACAGTTCCTCCTCCTTCAGAGAGCCATCTTCGCCAACCAGTTGTGCAGTTAGCTGGACTTTTGACTACACCTGCCTGCTAAGGCCCCACAGTCCACTGTCCTTCTCCACATTAGGGGAGAGTCCGACACCTGGTATTCTAAATAAAGACTTATGTTAACGGTGTTCTAGCTCAGTTTCTTCCTCTGCTCTGAGAGGTCTACGTTTTGCTGCAAGCGGGTGCCAGCATAGCGGGGATGTGGTAGTTCTTATTTTCTGACTTCCTTCTACGGTCAATAGAACAAAGGCAACTTTCTTTCTCTTCTTGCTGTTGTCATTGTTTAGATGGGTCTGAGCCTTGCTGGGAGAGAAAAAAATCTTTTCCTTCCACTCACCTTAGGTTCTCCAGCTGGGGCATTATAAAGAATGACTGACAAAAGGCAGGTTAACAAGAGATAAACAAATCAGTTTCTTAGCATGGGCATGGCACCCGCACATAAAAGTACTCAGGGATGAGTGCCTCAGAGGGACTGTTGGAACTTGGGGCCTATATGTCTTAACTGGGAAACGGGAAGGGGAGAAAGGGCACTTATGAAAAAGCAAATGACTTTTTGCAAATGAGCCTGTAAAAGAATAGATGAGAGGGACTTCCCTGGCAGTCTAGTGGTTAAGACTTTGCCTTCCTATGCACAGGGTACAGGTTCGATTCCTGATTGGTGAGCTAAGATCTCACATGCCTAGAGGCCAAAACATCAGAATAACAGAAGCAATATTATAACAAATTCAATAAAGACTTTAAAAATGGTCCATGTCAAAAAAAAAAAAAAAAAGGAGATATACTTGTGAGATGTTTGTCTGGGTGTGGTATGGCCTTCTCCACTACAGAAGAAAAAATGAGATTTGCTCCCAGGGAGCGAATTTATGACAATTGAGTTCTTTTTTTTTTTTTTTAACTTTTTATTTTGTATTGGAGTATAGCCAATTAACAATGTTGTGATAGTTTCAGGTGGAGAGCAAAGGGACTCAGCTATACATATACTTTATCCATTCGACAGTCAAGTTCTTTTGAGACGCTCTGCTTTTAAGCAGATAAGGGGTGTCAGGAATTTAAATGTTTTCACGTCAAAAGAATTCTTATGTCAAAGTGGTGTATTTGGAGAGCAGTGGAACATCTTACTTCCCTTCAACCTTCTAGACCAAATTGCTATGTGTTATAATATTGACTTTTAGAACTAAACAAGTCCAAATTGCTGTGTGTTATAGTATTGACTTTTAGGACTAAACAAGTCTCCAACCTTGCTTTGGGCAGGGCTAGAACAGGGCTAGGGCTGGAGTGTGTTAACAGGAAAAAAAAAATGTACTTTGGGTTTTATTTGGGGCCAAATGAGGAGTAGAGCCTGGGAGACAGCCTCTCAGCTCTGAGGACCTGTTCCGAAGAGGTAGGGAGAGGTCAGGATATACATTTGGCGAAGGGGGTCTGTGCAATCAAGCACACATTTGAGCGTAAGTTTGCTGCTAGTCACGAAGAGCAAATGTCACCATTAATGACTTTGTGCTTTTCTAGATATGAAAGAAGAGAAATTGGACTCATGAAATCTTCTCCCGAAAATATCTAACTATCTGAAGCTCTGCCAGTTTTCCCCAGAGCACAGAGAGCCTCATTCCTAATCTCAGCCTTGAACCCCTTTCAGGGTGTGTTGAAGGTCATCGACTATAGTGGCAAATGCCTTCATTCTTGCAGAACCAGATGGCAAGATACAATTTTCAGTTGGCAGGTGAGACAAAGTGAACACTAGCCTTGACTGTAAAATTTAGGGGGAGTGGAGGGAGCAAAACCATATCATCAAGGTATATAATATTTTAATTCAGTATCTTTGAAAATAAAAAGCAGTGGAAACATCCAAGAAGAAAATGTATATTAACCTAGAATCAGTATTATTGAATACAGGCCACTGGCCTAAGAGATCTATTTCTGATATTAATGAGTACAGACTGCTTGCTTCTTTGGGCCCCTAATTCCAGTGGGGATTTTCCTAAAACACAGCATCCTCAACAGTCTCCCACATGCTCCTCTTCTTCCTTCACCTATGAGCCCCACCTCACGTGCTTCAAAACAGTAGTCAACGTTTCTCAGCCAGGTGCCAGGCACTGAGCCAAGATCTTTGTAATAATGACATCAGGTGAGCCTCATGAGCTGCACAGTGTTAGTAAAGCAGGCCCTGCTGGTAAGTCGCATCAGTCGTGTCCGACTCTGTGCGACCCCATAGACTTAGCCAAATTCCATGTTTTACGGTTGAAGAAGATTCACAGAGGCGCTGCCACAGCCACAGCTGGCACACCCAGTACGTGGCAGAGCAGAGTTGGGACTCACCCACCCTCTCTACTGCTTCTCACAGGTAAAATCCTCCACTTTGTCTTTTCTTTCCACTTGTCATTCATCGGCTGCAGTCAGGATTCCCTTTCCAAGACCTCCTGACTTGCCTCTTTAGAAGCTTTATGTTGAATTATAGGCTTGGCTGAAATTCATCTTGCTGAAGTGGGAAGATGGAAGGGGAGGGGCCTTAGGGAGAAAGCATTTAATGCAAAGCATTTCATTCCCTCAGTGTGCAAAGTAGGAAAGTGAGTCCTGGAAGAGCCATGTGTCTTGCCAAGTTGGCATAATGGTAACTCCAGGACAACCTGCTCAGCGGCTCTGCTTCTCCTCTTTCCACCAAACTTTGGCTCTGTGTCATACTGCCCATCCTGAGTGTGCCCAAACCGGTCTGTCCACAAGGAGTTTCTCCATCAGCTCCCAAGTTGTAGGCTTTGTCCCCAAGACTCTCCTCTTCAGCTGCACTTGCTTTCTACTCACTAGAAATAGGCATTGATCACTTCAAGGATGCCAGGGATTTCTCTGATATTTTAGGCAGCATTCTTAAAAAAAAAAAAACGTCTGGCTCAGAATAGTTACTGGGTTGAAAACCAAAAAGAGGAGACAGGTGAGATTGGATCCCGTCTTCAAAGAGAAAATCATCTCGGGAATGTATGGTCCCCGTCTGCTTGTGTTCAGTTCTGAGTGCAGATCACCATCTCTAGAAGCAGCTTGGTGTGAAGCCCCTAACATCCCAACCCGTTCTTTATCCTCACCTGCCAGTTCCCCTCCACTGTGGGGGTTTCAGTGACAGCCCTTAGAGTCAGCAGAGAACTTTCAAGGTTTCATCAAAATGAACCTAAATCCCCTTTCTCTCACTCCCAGAAGCTCATCAACTGGTCAACCTCTTGGAATGCACCTTGGGAGTGACAGCAGAGATGAAAGGGAAATTTCCATGAGGTGAGAGGAACCTGGCGTCGTGGAATCCTGAGACGGCCCAATCCCCCTTCAGAGATGGGCAGGCTCATGTGTTGCAGTGGTACTAATGGTTCCCAAACTGGTCCATCCACAGAGGAGCTTTACCCAGAAAAGCTGCCCTCTGGGGATGTTCCTGCTTATTCTGCCAATGACTGGTAATTTGGGGGAAAAGAACCAGAAGACTTGTTCTGAAACATTCTGTAGAAACTCAGGGCGGGGAGAGGGGGTTGGCCCCAAAACAGAAGGAATTGGTCATTTCAAGTGAATGGTTCTCAGGTGGGGCTTCCCAGGTGGCACTAGCGGTAAAGAACTCACCTGCCAGTGCGGACATAAGAGATATGGGTTTGATCCCTGGGTCAGGAAGATCCCCTGGAGGAGAGCATGGCAACCCACTCCAGTATTCTTGCCTGGAGAACCCCGTGGACAGAGGAGCCTGGAGGGCTACAGTCCATGGGGTTGCAAAGAGTGAGACACTACACTACTGAAGTGACTTAGCATACTCCTGTGCACNCCTGGGTCAGGAAGATCCCCTGGAGGAGAGCATGGCAACCCACTCCAGTATTCTTGCCTGGAGAACCCCGTGGACAGAGGAGCCTGGAGGGCTACAGTCCATGGGGTTGCAAAGAGTGAGACACTACACTACTGAAGTGACTTAGCATACTCCTGTGCACGGTGCTCAGGTAAAGAAGACATTTTAAAACATTTGATGGAAAACTCTAACCACCAACCTGTGAATTTGGCTTCACTGCTCAAAGGAGTGCACAGAAAGTGAATGGAACTCTGGAATCTTCCACTTTTTAAATGGAAGCAAAGAATCAGCCTTTATGAATCCTTTGTGTTATGGTGAAAAAGAACTTCCTCCCTTGTCCTGGGTTAGTTCCATCAACTTCACTCTGGGGCTACTGAGAGACAAAGCACATTACAGTTGCAGAGAAAGTCCTTTGCAGGATGGATAGGAAGTAAAATAGAAACTGGATTGGACTGGTCATGAGCCTTCCTGAATCCCGAATTGAATTCACAGCAATATACAATCTCTCTAACTTTCACCTTAGTGGATAACCAGAACAGACCAAGTAAGTCCTGCTAAACTATATGTGAGCCATCACTTGAGCCTCCATACAAAGTGCATCTTTGAAAACCAGCCTTTCCTTATGGACTTCAGCATTTTAAAGGGTTGGTTTTTTTTTTTTTTCTTTTTAATAAAAGCAAGTTTATTTTTACTTTGTAAGCAAAACTGCTCATAATAGAATTTTTTTCCTGATTCTATTTTTGCATGCTGTGTAACTGATATTCCATGTTACATGGAGATTCCTGAGGCTTGCTGGCTCCAGACCGAGTCTTCAGGGCTCCCAGGATGGTGTAACCAGAGCCCAGCTGAGTGAGGGAGAACCACTCTGAGAAACCACTGCCCAGATCTGTGACATCTCCTAGGTGAAAACCACAATCTAGAAAATTTCAAAAGTACAGAGACGCCTGAGGAAGAAAGAAAAAAAAAAAGCCCCTTATAATTTCACCGCTTTCAGCATTTTGATTAAAATATGTGTTGTCAAAACAGCAGCTCTTTCCTTTGTTTCCAGAATACATCTTGATTCCAAACAGAGCTCTGGGGGTAAATCAGGCCATCAGAATTCTGAAGACTGGTGCCATACTGCAGATGGAGTTTAAAAGCCATCATAGGGGGTGGGGAGGAGAAAGCTTCTAAATATAACAAACTTCCCAAAAAGGCAATCAAGCCTAACCGAAGTCGTACTATTTTTGAATGTGGAAATCCCCTCCTTGAAGCACACAAGTCAGTGGTCCAGCCATCTAAGAATTGAACCTCTGTGTTGCCAGTGGGACAGGGTGTCCTTCGGTGAATGTCACGATCACTCCTCTTCCTTCCTGCCAACCAAGGGGTCACTAACAACTGCTACAAATTAAACGTGACATCTGGTGCCCAGGGAGCTGAGTCCTGTGTGCCAGTGCGGTTCCCACTTCAGCAGATGTTCCCTTTGAAGCATTTCTTTTTAACCCTCATTTCAGTTCTGGTACTTTCTGGACTTTTGCCAACACTTCTCCATGAAACACTTTGCATATCTTAGCTTTAATTTAAAAAAAAAGGATTATATTTTGGAAAATACACTTCCATATACATCTCTAACTTTGAAAGGACTGAAGGAGAAATGTAGTAGTTTTCTTTTTGCAAAGTTTAAATACGGGAGAGAGCTAGCAGGCACTTTCATAAAGAAAGTCAAGCTTGTCCACGTGCAGACACTCCCTCAAGTTCATTTCCATGTTCAACTTGAGCCCAGCTATATTTAGGGCGCCAATCAGCCTTCCCCAGAAACTTCTATGTTCTTGATGTTCAAGGCCACATCCTCTCCAGAAATTGGTTTAAAGACAGATCCTGTCACCTACAGCAAAACTTCTCATGCCTTCCTCCCCTGTACGGCCTCTTATGGACAGGGGCTGAGTGCCAGACTCCCATCTAACCAAACCACTTCTGTCACCTACTTTCAGGCAATTTCTTTCAAACAATGTTTTTTTAAGAGCAATGGGAGGTTTCCAACAAAACTGACAGGAATTTACAGCGACTTCCCATACGCCTTCAGGCAATGTGGGGCAGCTTTTCTTCATTTATTTTCCTTGTTAAACCTTGACACAATATAATGATATCTCAAAGGCCCCTAAGTATTAAGAGAAAAAATTAAAATCCCATTACAGGCCTCTCATGGCTTAGTATTGTTCATGACTGTAATTCCTTACTTCATGTTCTGTTCGCTTCTGTTGCTGTCAAACTGAGTTTCTGACTTACTCAGCTAGGGATGGGAAACAGTAGAAGTGAGGTGACTCCATGCGGGACGCAAAGGCAGCCTCTCAGACCACACTGTGTAGTTTAAAAATTAATGTTTCTTTCCGATGATGTAGGGAATTCATGTTTACTTTGGAAATTTTGGAAAAGATTTTATAACATTAAGAAGCAAGTTAAATTACCAATATGGATCATCTCCCCCAAATTATCCCTCTAAACATTTTGGGAAATAATCTTCTGGCATTTTTTTCTATGCTTGTAAGCACACATTGCCGCCACAACCCCTCTAGTTAGGATCATGTTAGATAGACTATTTTTTAAACTCTGTTTTTTATTTTTATTTTATTTTATTTGGGCATACTATGTGGTTTGCAGGATCTTAGACCCCAATCAGAGATCCAACCCATGCCCCTAGCACTGGAAGCATGGGGTACTTAACCACTGGGTTACCAGGGAATTCCATTGATACATTATTTTATAACATAATTTTTTCAAGCTTCCCTGATGGCTTAGCAGGTATAGAATCCACCTGCAAGGCAAGAGCCACAAGAGACACAGGTTCCATCCTGAGTCAGGAAGATCTCCTGGAGAAGGAAATGGCAACCCACTCCAGTATCCTTACCTGGGAAATCCCATGGAAAGAAGAGCCTGGCGGGCTATACAGTCCATGAGGTCACAAAGGGCTGGAGTGACTGAGCACATGGCACAAAACTAATGTTATAATCGTTTTCCTATCATTAAATTTATTCATCTGTTGTTTTGTTTGTCATTATGAAAAAAAAAAAAAAACAGAGAAATAGCCAAGGCAGTTATAAGCCCCATTTTACAGATTAGGAAAACAAAGCACAGAAGTGACTATACTAAAATAAAAAAACCAGCTCAGTTTAGGTCTCCCAACTGCCAAACAGTGCTCTTCTCTCTTGTCAAATTAAAAGAACAGAAAAGCACAAACTGAGGGATCTTTGCTATTCCTTTGTAAGAGTCAGAGGCATTAGTGACACAGAGTTACTATAAGTACTCTTCATCCATTCTTCTTTCATAGATTTTTAGGCTCAGTTCTTTTTTTTAATTGAGGCATAGCTGATGTACGATATTATTATATAAATTACAGACATGCAACATAATGATTCACAAATTTTAAAGGCTATACCCCCTGTACTTGTTGTTGTTTAGTTGCTAAGTCATGTCCAACTCTTTTGCAACCCCATGGACTACAGTCTGCAGCGCTCCTGTCCATGAGATTTCCCAGGCAAGAATACCGGAGTGGGTTGCCATTTCCTTCTCCAGGGCATCTCCCCAATCCAGGGATCAAACCCACATCTCCTGTTTGGCAAGCAGATTCTTTACCACTGGGCCACCTGGGAAGACCCTACTCCTTGGATAGTTATTTTAAAATATTGACTGCAGTCCCTATGTGGTACAACATATCCTTGTAGCTTACTTATTTTCTACATAATAGTACGTCTTAATCCCCTTCCTTATGTTGTTAGTGTCTCTCCCCTCCTCCTTCTCCCCATTGGTAACCACTAATTTGTTCTCTGTATCTGTGAGTCTGTTTCCTTTTTGTTATATTCGCTAGTTTATTGTACTTTTTAGATTCCAATATATGTGACATCACACAATATTTATCTTTCTCTGTCTCACTTATTTGACTTAGAATAATCTCTAAGTCCATCCATGTTGTTGCAAATGGCAAAATTTCATTAATTTTTATAGATCACTAGTATTCCATTGTATATACATACCATATCTTCTTTATTCATTTACCTATTGATGGACACTTAGGTTGCTTCCATATCTTGGAATTATAAGTAATGTTGCTGGGAAAATTGGGGTGCATGCTTCTTTCCAAGCTAGCTTTTGGGTTTTGTCAGGTATATACCCAGGAGTGGAATTGTTGGGTAATATGATAGCTCTCAGGCTTTGCAAACGGGGCTAGTGGAAGAACCCACCTGCCAATCCAGGAGATGTAAGAGACGGGATTTCAATCCTTGCATCAGGAAAGTTCCCTGGAGGCGGGCACTGTGACCCACTTCAGTATTCTTGTCTGGAGAATCCCATGGTGGGCTACAGTCCATAGGGTTGAAAAGAGTCTGAAACGACTAAAGCGACTTAGCACAACACATGGTAGTTCCATTTTTAGTTTTTTGAGAAATGGCCATATGGTTTTCCACAGTGGCTGCACCAATTTACATTCCCAACAACAGGGCACCAGAGTTCCCTTTTCTGCACATCCTTGCTAACATTTGTTTTGGTTTGTTTAAAACAGTATTTGTTTATTTGGCTGCATCACGTCTTCGTTGCATCTCACAGAACCTCCGCTGCATTGCGCAGGATCTCTCCTTCCAGCACATGGTGGTCCAGGGATGGAACCCTCACCTCTCCCCTTGCAAGGTGGATTCTTAACCACTGGACCACCAAGAAGTCCCCCAACATTTGTTATTTGTAATCTCTTTGACGATGGCTATTCTAACAGATGTGAGGTGGTAGCTCATTGTGGTTTTAATTTGCATTTCTCCGATGATTAATGACGTTGAGCATCTTTTCATATGCCTCTTGGACATCTGTATGTCTTTGGAAAAAGGTCTATTCAGATCTTCTGCCCACTTTTAATAGGATTGTTTGTGTTTTTGCTAATAAACTGTTTATGTAATTAGATATTAACCCCTTATCTGTCATATCATTAGCAAATATTTTCTCCCATTCAGTAAGTTGTCTTTTCA
>SJYA01001512.1:1310249-1331270 GCA_006410615.1 Neotragus moschatus
CCGGATTGGGAACTCAGGTATACTTGTGGCTGATTCATGTCAATGTATGGCAAAATGAGTACAGTATTGTAAAGCAAAACAAACTAAAAAATAAAAATTTAAACTTAAAACAACAAAAGAAAGAATTCACCTTTCAATGCAGTGGGTGCTGGTTTGATCCCTGGTGGGGAAGCTAAGATCCCACATACCTTAGGGCCCAACATAAAGAGCAGAAGCAATACTGTAACTAGTTCAATAAAGGCTTCAAAACTGATCCCCATCAAAAAAAAAAAAAGAAAGAAAGAAAGAAAAAAAGCAGCTTTCCAGCAATGATGACCTCCCCATGAGAACATGCCTCTCCCAAAGGATCTCCTTTATCCCTCTCCAAAAGAGAACAGGAAACATAAGAAGAGCCTGTTGCAGAGCCCCAATTCCTATTTCATGGATGTGAAATGCCCAGGATGCTATAACATCACCACCATTTTTAGCCATGCACAAACAGCAGTTTTGTGTGTTGGCTGCTCTGCTGTCCTCTGCCAGCCTACAGGAGGAAAAACAAGGGTACAAAGGATACTCCTTCAGACAGAAGCAGCACTAAAAGTACTCTGTATCAAGAATAATGGGAAACTATCCCAATAAACACGTTTTGGATACAAAAAAAGAGAGAGAGATAAATCTTAAAAGTGATCACTGGAAGCAGGAACTTTCCAAAAGAGCATCAGGAAATTCTTGGTGATGAGTTTTCTGCTTCCAGCAATATGGTGGTCTAGAGCAATGGTTCTGGAACTGTGGTCCCTAGAACGGTAGCATCACCATCATCTGGGAACTTTTTAGAAGCACAAATTCTCTCACTCTACCCCAGACCCATGTTTTAATAAGGTTTCCAAGGTGATTCTGCTGGAAGCTAAATTTCAGTTCAGTTCAATCACTTAGTCATGTCTGATTCTGCAATCCCATAGACTGCAGCACACCAGGCCTCCCTGTCCATTGAGTTGGTGATGCCATCCAACCATCTCATCCTCTGTTGTCCCCTTCTCCTCCCGCCTTCTATCTTTCCCAGCCAACAGGGTCTTTTCAAATGAGTCAGTTCTTCGCATGAGGTGGCCAAAGTACTGGAGTTTCAGCTTCAACATCAGTCCTTCCAGTGAATATTCAGGACTGACTTCCTTTAGGATGGACTGGTTGGATCTCCTTGCAGTCCAAGGGACTCTCAAGAGTCTTCTTCAACACCACAGTTCAAAAGCATCAGTTCTTTGACACTCAGCTTTCTTTATAGTCCAAGTCTCACATCCATACATGACTACTGGAAAAACCATAGCCTTGACTAGACGGACCTCTGTTGGCAAAGTAATGTCTCTGTTTTTTAATATGCTGTCTAGGTTGGTCATAACTTTCCTTCCAAGGAGTATTTTTAATTTCTGCAGTCACCATCTGCAGTGATTTTGGAGCCCCCCCCAATAAANGGAAAAACCATAGCCTTGACTAGACGGACCTCTGTTGGCAAAGTAATGTCTCTGTTTTTTAATATGCTGTCTAGGTTGGTCATAACTTTCCTTCCAAGGAGTATTTTTAATTTCTGCAGTCACCATCTGCAGTGATTTTGGAGCCCCCCCCAATAAAGTCTCTCATGGTTTCCATTGTTTCCCCATCTATTTGCCATGAAGTGATGGGACCAGATGCTATGATCTTAGTTTTCGGAATATGAAGCTTTAAGCCGAATTTTTCACTCTCCTCTTTCACTTTCATCAAAAGGCTCTTTAGTTCTTCTTCGCTTTCTGCCATAAGGGTGNTTTTAGATTCCAATATATGTGACATCACACAATATTTATCTTTCTCTGTCTCACTTATTTGACTTAGAATAATCTCTAAGTCCATCCATGTTGTTGCAAATGGCAAAATTTCATTAATTTTTATAGATCACTAGTATTCCATTGTATATACATACCATATCTTCTTTATTCATTTACCTATTGATGGACACTTAGGTTGCTTCCATATCTTGGAATTATAAGTAATGTTGCTGGGAAAATTGGGGTGCATGCTTCTTTCCAAGCTAGCTTTTGGGTTTTGTCAGGTATATACCCAGGAGTGGAATTGTTGGGTAATATGATAGCTCTCAGGCTTTGCAAACGGGGCTAGTGGAAGAACCCACCTGCCAATCCAGGAGATGTAAGAGACGGGATTTCAATCCTTGCATCAGGAAAGTTCCCTGGAGGCGGGCACTGTGACCCACTTCAGTATTCTTGTCTGGAGAATCCCATGGTGGGCTACAGTCCATAGGGTTGAAAAGAGTCTGAAACGACTAAAGCGACTTAGCACAACACATGGTAGTTCCATTTTTAGTTTTTTGAGAAATGGCCATATGGTTTTCCACAGTGGCTGCACCAATTTACATTCCCAACAACAGGGCACCAGAGTTCCCTTTTCTGCACATCCTTGCTAACATTTGTTTTGGTTTGTTTAAAACAGTATTTGTTTATTTGGCTGCATCACGTCTTCGTTGCATCTCACAGAACCTCCGCTGCATTGCGCAGGATCTCTCCTTCCAGCACATGGTGGTCCAGGGATGGAACCCTCACCTCTCCCCTTGCAAGGTGGATTCTTAACCACTGGACCACCAAGAAGTCCCCCAACATTTGTTATTTGTAATCTCTTTGACGATGGCTATTCTAACAGATGTGAGGTGGTAGCTCATTGTGGTTTTAATTTGCATTTCTCCGATGATTAATGACGTTGAGCATCTTTTCATATGCCTCTTGGACATCTGTATGTCTTTGGAAAAAGGTCTATTCAGATCTTCTGCCCACTTTTAATAGGATTGTTTGTGTTTTTGCTAATAAACTGTTTATGTAATTAGATATTAACCCCTTATCTGTCATATCATTAGCAAATATTTTCTCCCATTCAGTAAGTTGTCTTTTCATTTTGTGGATGGTTTCCTTTGCTGTACAAACCTCATGTGAAGAGCAGACTCATTGGAAAAGACCTTGGTGCTGGGAAAGACAGGAGGCAAAAGGAGAAGGGGACAACAGAGGACAAGATGGTTGGAGGGCATCATCAACTCAATGAACATGAGTTTGAGCAAGGTCTGGGAGATGGTAAAAGACAGGAAAGCCTGGCATGCTGCAGTCCATGGGGTTGCAAAGAGTTGGACACAACTGAGTGATTGATCAAAAACAAGATACCACTTGCTTATTTTTGCTTTTATTTCCTTTGATTTCAGAGATAAATCTAAAAAAATGTGGCTATGATTTATGTCAAGGAGTGTTCTGCCTGTGTGTTCTTCTAAGAGTCTTTTTTTTTTTTAATATATATATTTGTTTATTTGTTTGACTGTTCTGGGTCTTAGTTGCTGCATGCGGGATCTAGTTCCCTGACCTGATCTGATTCATTGATATATTACAGTATGATTGATATTTAGCATGAGCTAGCACTGCTATCGCATTATGTAATTATCATTTCTTTTGGGGGTGGGAATAATTGGTATCAGGCTTCTCTGGTGGCTCAGTGGTAAAGAATCTGCCTGCCAATGCAGGAGACTCGAGTTCAATCCCTAGGTCAGGAAGATCCCCTGGACGAGGAAAGGGCAACCCACTCCAGTATTCTTGCCTGGGAAATCCCATGGACAGAGGAGCCTGGTGGGCTACAATCGAGGAAGTTGCAAAGAGTTAGACATGGCTTAGCTACTAAAGAATAACAAACAATTTTTTAGAATTACTGTGCTGTACCTTCAATCTCCAAGACTCATGTATCTACTGAGTCTTGTACTCACGTGTCTACTGCAAGCTTGTACTCTTAAGCAATATCTTTCTTACACCCCAACCTCCCTGCCCTTGGTAACACCATCTTAGCCTCTGTTTTTATGAGTACAGCTTCTTATACTCAACTGCTTTATTTACTTTTCTATTTATAGTTATTTATGTTTATTCTAGCTGTTTCCTATGTCTGGAATTTTCTTCCGCTCTACATCTAAATAGCCACTCCCTCACTTCCTTCAACTTTTTGCTCAAATTTAACTTTCTCAGTCCAGACCTATACAGACTCCCAACACAAAACTGCAGCCCCCAGGCCCATCTCAGTATTATATATTTACTCTGCTGTTTTTTTCTTTCCACCGTACATATCACTTTCTTATATCCTATGAAATTTACTTCTTTATTATGCCTATTTTCTTATTTTGCCCCAATAAACAATGAGCTCCACAAGAAAGATGTATTTCTATCTTGTTCACTTACGCATCCCTAGTATAGGGTAGGTGTTCAAGAAATATTTGTCTCATGAGTAAGTGAATAAAGATGGACAATCATCCTTTTTCACTCTAGTATTTAGAATTATTGTGGTTCACAGATTCTTTCCAAAAAGATTTCGGTTATTTATACTCCCAACTAGTAATATATGAGCACGCATGTGTCCCCAATGTTTACTAGCATTGCATGTTATCAATCTTTTTAACTTTATGCAATTATAGTTCATTGACTTTATAATTTATAGGTTTATTAATCGCTTATTTTTCTTCTAGGAATTGCATGTGTATATTATGCGGTCACTTATTTTGAACTTTTTTTTTAACTTCATGGGCTCTTTTACAAATCAACTTCATCCTTAATCTATCAGATACAGTCTAAATATTTAATTCCACTCTCTCTTGGTCTTTTAAACACTTGTCTTGAAGCATTTAGATATTTTTCTGTTCAAAGAAATGTAAGAATATGAATGTTCCTCTTTATTATCTAGATGAAACAAAAGATGTTCGTTTTATAGCCAAACTTTATGATGTCTTTTTGCAAGAAAGGCTTATTTTCAAGGATCAAGGCTCTTAACCAATGAACAGTTGTATTGAGCAGCAAGGACGGGAAACTGTCAACAGGTGACTTTGCACAAAATCTTGCCTTTCAGGAAAAGGAAAAAAAGAAAGATAATTACTAGGCTAGCTTTAGATCACTTGGCCTTACTGACTTTGTAAGTCAGTAAGAATAAAAGAATTTGTTATGGTTAATTTTTCCTCTGTTTTTTGATAAAATAGAAAAACCAACTAGTTCTCAGGATAACCAAGTCATGATTCTATGATCAAAGGATAATAATTTTTACAAAATGGCACATTTCATTTGTATAATGTTTATAGTTTCAATGTACTTCCATAAACCTTACTTGATCTGCTCACCAAAAATAAAACCATTTTACAAAAAGTAAACTGGAAGTTCTTACAACGTAACTCTGGCAACCAGTATCCCATATTGATTCTATAACAGTCAGATCCCCATGGCACCCAAGGAAGATTTCTTAATCAAGTGAATTATTTAGAATTTCAATAAGTCAAAATACAAAAGAAAATGATATTAGAATATTCAGTTGAGCAGGTTGGACCTCAAAATAGATTTCTCCTTTTTTGTCCTAACTGGTATCTGGTACCACACTGGTATCGACTTAATGGCTACTCTTGACCTGAGTCAGTGTGTGTGATTCACAGAATGCAAGTCAACAGTGTCCAAAAAAAATGCTTCTGGCAAATCTTACTCTATTATGTTATAATCCCTTAAATTTTGAGGACCTTCTTTCTCCATAATACATGTGTCTTGGGTCCATAGGTTGAAGACATTTTTTTTTTTAAGATGCAAAAGAACAGCAACAACTTTTAGATAGTAATCAGGGCTTTTTTTTTTTAAAGTATATAAGATCACAAAGTAATACCTATCTATGTATTCAAAAGCTACTGAATCATATTCAAATATATGGCAATCCTATTTTATCTACTTCTATTTTCTTCTTAGAGAAGCCATAATGAAGTTAAATCAGCGACAATCTGTTAAGTTTACATTTACAAATATCCCTGGTGAGGTGTCCATATGTATTGAGATCCACAGATCCTTTGAAACACTGGACTTGCTTAGCTCTATAAACTGAGGCTAAGTCCATATCCACTGACACATTCCATACTCAGCTGGCCCCTGCCATTCTTAATTAATCCTGTTCGGGTTGGATATTTTTAATCTTTCTTGCCATCTGTTTCAAACACTGTTTTTGTTAAGACCTGGCTGAGTTACCCTCCATTCAAAATCCCTATATTTGCTTCCAGTTTGTGATTGCACTGTGTCAGAGTTCGTGTTTCAGATATTGGTTTCGTTACTTTCAGTCATAAACTCAGGGGAGGCATCAACTTTCTCCTTATTTCAAATTATTCTGGCCTTGGGCATTTCCTTAGTATTAGGCCTGAGACATGAGAAGGCCTCGTTCAGTCAGAAAAAATAAGCTAGCTGGCAAGACTATGTATTAACCTCAGTTTGAAAGGTAACTCATATCAGCATCACTTCATGCCAATAAACAGAGAAATTTCAGCAGTCTGAGATGGAAACGTTCAGAGAATAAGTGTTTTTCTTCTGTTGTAAGTGAAGATGGGACTTTTGGCTTGAAACCACCTGTGGGAATGGCTTGCACTGATTTGTTCCAGAATATCCATTTTTCTTGGAGAAGGAAATGGCAGCCCACTCCAGTATTCTTGCTTGAGAAATCCCATGGGCTGAGGAGTGTGGCAGGCTACAGTCCATGGGTTCACAGAAGAGTCAGACAGGACTTAGTAACTAAACAAAAACATCCATTTTTCTACCAGTAACATCCTGCCAACTAAATAAAAAGAAAGATATGCAGAGGTTTTCTTACGATGCCAATAGTCACTTGCTATTAAAATAGGCTTCTTCTTGCATAACTTGTTGTTCTATTACTAGAGAGAAATTATTAACCCACATGTTCCCGAATTTCAGCTTTAACTCAGTACAAGTGCAGAGCAACAGAAATTTCTTTGGGGGTGAAACAAAGCAAGAATGTTGAAAATAAAAGCTTGTAGCATTAGTTTTCCTCAATGTAGGTCACAGCCTAGGATTTTATTTTTAAGACAGAGACCATCATATCTGTTTAGTTTTCTTCACCTGGATCTGCCCAGGATTTGGAGATATGACTTGATAACATTCAGTTCAGTTCAGTCACTTAGTTGTGTCCAACTCTCTGTGACTCCATGAACCGCAGCGCACCAGGCCTCCCTATCCATCACCAACTGCCAGAGTCTACACAAACCCATGTCCATTGAGTTGATGATGCCATCCCAACCATCTCATCCTCTGTCGTCCCCTTCTCCTTCTGCCTTCAATCTTTCCCAGCATTAGGGTCTTCTCAAATGAGTCAGCTCTTCGCATCAGGTGGCCAAAGTATTGGAGTTTCAGCTTCAGCATCAATCCTTCCAGTGAACACCCAGGACTGACTGGTTGGATCTCCTTGCAGTCCAAGGGATTCTCAAGAGTCTTCTCCAACACCACAATTCAAAAGCATCAATTCTTCAGCGCTCAGCTTTCTTTACAGTCCAACTCTCATATCCATACATGACCACTGGAAAAACCATAGCCTTGACTGTGATGACGTTATTTGAATAATTAACCATAGGGCCTTGTGCCTTCTCAACTTGATCAACAGACTTTATATTAGGCAAAGAGAATAGTGGGGAAAAATCTGACCACACCCCTGGCCTGTGAGATCTTAAATTCCCTGACCAGGAATTAAACACATGCCACCTGCAGTGGAAGCACAGAGTCTTAACCACTGGACAGCCAGGGAAATCCCTGGAATGTATAGTTCTATCTCTCCTTACAACATAATTCCCTCCCAGTATTCCTTATTGATCTTTTCTTTTTTTTTTACTTAATGAGCCCTGTGATTTTCCTCTTCTCACTGTTCATTCTTACCTTATGCAAAACAAATAAACTACATAGTTCTAATATCTCTATTTGGGGACTTTTTTCTTGCCAGTGATCAGGCCCATTTTTATGGCACTAGCTGATATAGTCTCCCCTCCCTGAAATCCCTCCTACCAACTCGAGCATCCATTACATCAGGCTGGCCCCTTGTGTTCCACTCTAACATACCTGATGTGAAGACAAAGACTTGAAGAGTCTTACTACATGCAATTCCTGATCCTGCCTGAAACTAACTCTACTTTAAACTCTCTGATCACTTTCCTAGCAGTTTCGCAGAGTGCAACTGCTTGTCAGAATTGCCACAGAAATTGGGTAAATGTACTTTCACTTTTCCTCCTCATTGAAATGGATTATAGAAATTGCAGCTGACCCCATGTGCTCATCAGTAAGTCATTGGTTTTACAACTGAGACTTCTCAGTGGTTTAGGGGTACTCCTCCCACATCTTCTCTAAACCCTGTTTTAGAAAAGGAGACTATAGGGGAATTCTTGTTCTAACACCCCCTTCCCCCATCTCTTCCGGAAGCTGCCAATGTACTATCTCTAGAAACCTCAGGCAAGTCTGAGAAACCCTTGATCCTACCCCCTGCCTAGCTCTCAAAGGGCTTTTATAGGTCAGATCTTGGCAGAAATTTCCACTCACTTTTTGGACTGTTCAGGCTTAAACAAAATCACTAATAAATATCAAATCACCCTCACAATACCTTCACTTTCACAACTGCTTGTGTCCTATACTTGAAAGAAATAAGCCAGACTTTCCAGACCCAGTTCAGATGCTCCCAAGGGAACATGAGAAACCAGGATCCTCTTGGTAGATTTTTCCTGACAAGAGTTCAGGAACCAAGGAAACAAAGAGCCCCTGGTATTTAAAGATCTCTCCCTGTTGGTAGCCCCTGGGTCACAAAAGGAACTCTGAAACAGAGTAGATAATTCTACAGAGAGACTTTCACATACATTTGCATTCAGAAGATATGGGAATGAAGTGTCCTATTTAGTTATTAGTTAGAATATAGCTTGTTAACTGGATTCCTGGTTTGCCTGCAGTAACAATGAGATTCTAAATAACAGTGGCTTTTAATACATAGACCATTTATGTATCTTGAATACAAAAGGGCAGGTTTACAATTCAGGCTGGTGAGGTGGCCCCACAATCTTGAGGCTCTTTTTTCTTTAACACTTTTATCTTCAACGACTGGTTTCCATCTGAAGGTCTACAACGGCTGACTCATCTGCCACCATCACACCTGCTTTCCAGCCAGAGGAAGGAATCCAGGGCACAGGAGGGCACCCCTACCTTCTGAGAGCACAGTGAGCCATGGCACACAGCACCTCACTCATATTCCACTGGCCAGAACCAAGTTCATGGTCACACCTGTCTGCAAGGAAGGCTGTGAAATAAATTAAAACTTTAACTTGGTAACCAAGTATCCAGTGTTTTTTTTTTTTAAAGGAGAGGATGGGTTCTGGAGAACAGCCACTAATTTATGCCACCACCTACTTTCCAAGGATAATATAACATCTACAGCCAATAGAGTGGCTCTGATATTAATTTCCAACCTCTTCTCACTAAAAGTTGAGTAAAAAACATTGTTGGAATTACCCTATTTTCATTGCTATAATTCCAAACATTTTTCCAAATCCTCTTCTGTGGTCCACATGTTTTCCAGCCATATACTTTCATGCCAAATACAGATCCTTTTGAGTCTTTTCATCTAACATTTCTAAATGTTCCAAAAGGTAAGATTTTTTTTTACCAACTACAGTTCTTTAGTTATTGGTGATCCTGATTTGATCATAAGAGCCAAACCATATATGAATTTTAAGGAGGCAATTTGGAGGGATGGGAATACTTGTGAAGAGTCAGGTTTCTCTATTTCAAATTTCAGCTCAACTTCTTAAACTATCTGCTCTTTGACAAAACACTTTACCTTTCTGAGCTACGTATTTTTCAGTTTTAAGCAGGGAGCTGGGACTCCCTCTTTGCAAAGCCATTGTAAAGATCAAATAGTCTGTTACATAACATCGTCTAGCATACAGCAAATGCACAGTAAACAGTCATTCTTTCTGCTTTAATTCTTGACACGCTTCACAAAATTCCTGCCACAGCCCTTCATCTGGAAATGATATCCCCCATCCTCTTTGCTCTGTGTCATGAAGAATTGAAGACAGTCCTGACTTTGGGATGACTCAAGCCCCGCTTTACAGTGGCATATTGCCCAAAGAATTCTTTCCCAGAGTTCAGAAGTCTTGTGTCCTGTGAAACAAAACCTTATCATCTCTCACAGTTCCTTACACAATAGTTATAGGGGAGCTGGGCTTCACCATTTAATCGTTTCATATCAACTGTCCATGAATGTGCTAGGCAAGATGTTACTTACCAACATCTATCATTTGTAAACCTAAAAAAGAATTTCAGGCAGCAGATAAAGATATATCTAGAAGGCAGTGGCATCCCCGCTCCAGTACTCTTGCCTGGAAAATCCCATGGATGGAGGAGCATGGTGGGCTGCAGTCCATGCTAAGGGTCGGTCATGACTGAGCAACTTCCCTTTCACTTTTCACTTTCACGGATTGGCGAAGGAAACGGCAACCCACTCCAGTGTTCTTGCTTGGAGAATCCCAGGGACAGGGGAGCCTGGTGGGCTGCCGTCTATGGGGTCGCACAGAGTTGGACACAACTGAGGTGACTTAGCAGGACTGCGACAGTGGAAACTAACACAACAATGTAAAACAATTGTATTCCCAAAAAAAGAGAGAGACAAAATTAGAAAAATGAAACAAATGAAAAAGAATGGAGCATAAACAGGTCTTTCCGGATGGCACTAGTGGTAAAGAACCCACCTGCTGAACACAACTGAAGCAACTTAGTGCACGCATGCACACAGACACAGGGCATAAGTGAAGCCAGGAGTGAGATCGGTGTCCAAATATTCACATCAGAGCTCACAGATGCCTCATTCTGCCATAGGACCAAACACTGTATATTTTTGCAAGGACTTTCCTTAGTTTATAGATGGCCATCTTCTTGCTCTCACAGTGTTCTCCTTGTATGTTAGTACAAATTCCCCTTTCTTAGAGAACACCGGTCTTATTAGATTACTAGTCATTCAGTCATGGAGCCATCCCTTAAAGACCTCACTTTACTTGATTGTCTCTGTGAAGGCCCTGTTTCCAAATAAGTGCACATTCCCTATTTACTGGGGGAGTTAGGACTTCAACCTCTGAATTTTAATGAAATTGGGCAAGCAAACCCTACCATTTATTATGCTGCTGCTATTTAGATGCTAAGTTGTGTCCAACTCTTTTGTGACCTGGTGGACTGAAGCCCACCAGACTCCTCTGTCCATGAGATTCTCCAGGCAAGAATACTGAAGTGGGTTGCCATTTCCTACTCCAGGGGATCGTCCCAACTCAGGGATCAAACCTACGTCTCCTGCTTGTCAAGCAGATTCTTTACCACTGGGTCACCTGGGAAGACCCTCAACCTATGTATTTTAGGGGGACACAATTCAACCCATCACACATTGCTTCTGATAGAACAAACTCAGAGCTTGTTGTCTTGCTTTGTGTTTTAACTTCACAGTATCTTGCTTTGGGATTTCACAGAGTCTTAGGATGAGCATTTAAACATCAGTTACTGCATAGAGCACCCCCCTCCCCATAACACAGGCTAAGGGATCACTAGGATTCTCTGAGAGGCAGCTTGCTGCCTCTTGGATGAATGAAGCTCTAAGTGCGTGCCCATGTGCTAAGTCACTTCAGTTGTGCCTGACTCTTTGCCACCCCATGGACTGTAGCCCATAGGTTCCTCTATTTGTGGGATTCTACTAGCAAGAATGCTAGAGTGTGTTGCCACGCCTTCCTCCAGGGAATCTTCCTGATCCAGGAATCAAACCCGTGTCTCATATCTCCTGTATTGGCAAGCAGGTTCTTGACCACTAGCACCACCTGGAAAGCTCTAAGCTCTGAAAGCAGCTGGCAAAGGAGACTTTCTCGGATTTGTATTTCTTGTCTCCTCCTCTGTAACTAACATATAATACTTTCTTCCTCAGTGTTTCATAGCGCTCTCTGGAGATCATGATCACTTCTCTATTCTAGCAGTTTCCCAGCAGTGCTGCTCAGTGCAGTAATGTATCAAGATACCTGTAAAGTTGGGGTAAAGGCCCTTTCACACCATGGAGGGAAATGTCAGTCAAGAATTTGCCTGAAAATCCAGAAGATACTGAAAGGTCTTTACCTTTAAATTTTTTTCTTAGTGAAAATAATAAGACACCACAATCTACTCTTTGTGGCATTAATGCCTCAACACTTCTCCAGAAAAGCAAGGAGTGAAAACCAGAATTTTAGAGCCAAAAGGCTTTAAATGTCATGTCCTTCCTTTTCAGGAGAAAGAACAGAGGTACAGAAAGATGAAGTCTCTCGGCTCCCAATCCAGTCGTCTCTTTATTAGGCTTTCTTATCATTGTTAAACCCAAATTTAACTGCTTCAGGCACCACCTATGGTCAGGCTGTGAGAACAGAGCACAGGTGCCTTTCGTCTGAATCCCTCAAGACCACATGTGTTTATGAATTCAGGAAGTGTTCAGACTTCAGAAAGGCAATTTAGCACACACACAGTATATTCCATAATACCTTCAGTGGGGTTAGGACAGCACCTTCTAACCAAACACATTAATATTTCCTTACTGGGCTGTGTGACTATTTGCATTACGTACGCATACTCACATTATGTGCAATTAATAACCATCATACATAGCTTCATGGCACTTCATGGCACTTTTCAGTGTTCAGAGTTTTTCGTGCTCTCTGTGTCTCAGGATTGGGAATAAGAGTTTGTCAGCTCTCCTTCCCTCAGAAGAGAGATTCTTGAGCTTGACTGTGTGAAGGGACTACAGGAGGTGCTCCAGCCTACAACTATTGATTAAGATTCTTCAGAGTGTGGCCTGGGGATCAGAATTTTTGATAAACAACCCAGCTGATACTGATGCAAATGGTAGGGGCTAGAGAGGAAACAAACTTCAAGGAACACTGCCTAGAGCACAGAGTCTGGGCACAAGAGACAGGTGGGAACCTCAGTTGGGTTATTTTCATCCCATGCCTCTCCCGACACCTCCCTTTGACATCTGTTTGACCCTACAGTCAAGTTTCACGGAATTCTTCCATGACATTTTAATGGCAAGTGGGTGTCCAAAGGGTGTGTATATGCAGACAGTCAAAGGAACGAGAGAGAAAAACAAAGCTGAATGAGGAGGGAAAAATCTCTGTTCTCAGAATGTTCAAGCTACAGTCCAGTCACTGGATTATGTCAGATGTATTCATTCCTTCTTTGAGTGCCCTGCTGTGGATCAGACACAAGTTCAGATGCGTGTATAATCATAGAATAATAACTAATGTTAGTATTATTATATTATTGTTATTAATTCTCTTTCCCCACATCTCTTCTCAATATTGATTTTTCTGAGGGGTGGGCATCAGCCACTGAAGCATGTTGCACCCCTCCAGGCTACAGCTCCATCTGCTGGAATCCAGGGCGATTAACCAGTGCCTCACTGGTGTTTAATACAGATCATCCTCCACATATATCCCTGGTGGCCCAGATGGTAAATTATCTGCCTGCAGTGCAGGAGACCTGAGTTTGCTCCCTGGGTTGGGAAGATCCCCTTCCCTGGGGAAGGGAATGGCAACCCACTCCAGGATTCTTGTCTGGGAAATCCCATGGACAGAGCAGTCTGGCAGGCTACAGTCCATGAGGTCGCAAAGATTTGGACACAACTGAGCAACTAACACCACACATATGAAACCATAATCATATGAAATCAAATCTACATGACTGTGTCAGTTGTGCTGATGGAAGTTATTTGTTTGTTCTCTGTAGGTGAGTGTATGACAGAATTATCTGTGTAATCCCATCAGAGAGCATTAGACTAATCTATTGAAACTCGGTTGAGAAGGCTTTAGTGAAAATAGGTTAACTTCCCTAATATAGCCTGCACTTGCTGGGGATGAAGAATTGACCTTCCTTGCAAATACCTTCCTCTGAGCTCGTCAGCTGAGAAAAGCCCCAGGGTGGCTATTAAGGCCTCTGGGTGTTGACTCTAGGTAAGGAGCTAGGCATGGAGCCCAGGTGACCACGGAAGCTTATTAATGGGCTCGCTGGGTTTAGCAAACCCTCTGGGCATTGAAGTTGTTTTGTGATCTCTGATTTACCCCCTCAGCTGTCTCCTCTCTCCCCTGTAATTTTCCCCACACTACCCATTTCTCCCTAAATTCCCTTTTCCATTTCAGTCATCAAAGCTCACTCTCTCAAGTCTCTTCCTCTGAGGCTCTGTACCTCTCAATTTCACTCTCTAGGCTTCCCAGGTAGCTCAGTGGTAAAGAATCTGCCTGCCTATGCAGGAGACACAGGAGACAGCTTCGATCCCTGGGTCAGGAAGATCCTCTGAAGTAGGAAATGACAACCCACTCCAGTATTGTCTGGAAAATTCCATGGACAGAGGAGCTTGGCAGGCTATAGTCTATGGGATTGCAAAGAGTCGGACACGACTAACCACGACTGAGCACAGTCAGCTGACACGTGGAGCTCTGATCGTCTCTGCAGAGCTTTCTATGTGGCTTTGTGACTGGGGCAGGATCTCTGTTGGAAGGTGTGTGTCTCTGCAGGAGGGAGTGGAGGTGGGCAGATGACATTTAGATACATCAGCGCTTACAGTGGGTATGTAACTGATGCTAAATTTTAGACTGAATGGCTTCTATGGAAATGGAGGATTGAGGTGGGGGAGACAAGGAAAGAGGGTAGGGAGGAAGAATGAATGTTTGAGAAGGTTGGAATGGCCATGACCCATGGATGGACCCATGAGCTGACTAGAACTGCGCTAGCCCTCTCCACGTCATCAGCTCCAGGAGAGCAG
Source organism: Neotragus moschatus (assembly GCA_006410615.1). Taxonomy (NCBI): domain Eukaryota; kingdom Metazoa; phylum Chordata; class Mammalia; order Artiodactyla; family Bovidae; genus Neotragus; species Neotragus moschatus. The sequence goes on from SJYA01001512.1 coordinate 1,324,875, forward strand.
GGACTTCACCCATGTGCTTTCTGGAGTCTCCTCAGGAGTTGAGGAGGCCCTGACAGGCAGCAAATGCCCCATATTTGTTGAACGAGTAAATGTTATTGTTGTGAGATTGCTGTTGCCTAAAACTGCCATACAAGTACTTAGAAGTTTTTCAGTTGTGCAGTGTCTTTTAGTCGACAAATATTTAGGAGTGGCTGGAAATTGGGGAAGTAGAAATGAGCCCATTAAAGTTGGCCTTGAAGGACAGACTAGGAGTTTTGAGATGGAATAAGAGGTTGCAGTAATTCTGGTTGCAGGGAGGGGGCATTTTAGGAGCCAGACTCTATGGGTCGCTTCACAAATCCTGCATCAGTCATCACAGCTCAGCTCCTTTCTAACTGGGTGAACTGGGGCAAGAGTCTCTTGTCAAATCTCTGAATTCTTCTCCTTGGCTGACTTATAAATGATCAGTGTTGTGGCATTCAGACCTGAGGGATTCTCTTTTTTTCTCCTCCATGCCAATGACCCTAAACACCATGTATATGCAGATAATCCCTTTTTTTTCTTTTTTAATCTCTCATCCACATTTGGGTACTCAACTGTCTAACTGACCTCTTGATTTGGCTGTGTGCTCACCCTTTTTTTTTTTTTACAATCAAACTGGAACTCTTGATTTCATGTGCCATTTCTTTTTCTCAAAACCTGCTTCTACTCCAATCATCCCAGCTCAGTTCCTGGCCCTGGCATTCTCCCAGAGGCTTCAGCTAGAAACCTCTTTTTAAAGATTTTTTTATATGGGCTATTATTAAACACTTTATTGTTAAAATACGGCTTCATTTTATGTTTTGGTTTTATGACCACAAGATACATGGTATCTTAAGTCTCCAAGAAGGGATCAAACTCCCAGCCCCACTCCTGCATTAGAAGGCTAAGTCCTAACCACCAGACCATGAAAGAAGCCCCGCAAAACCTCTTTAAATCCTCCCTTTTCCTCACGTTCCTCCACATCCATGAGCAAATCACGAAGGCTCTGTCTCTAAAACAGCCCCTTCATCTCATCGCTGGTGTGCATTCCACCTGCTCCTTGAGCCCAACCCCTGTCATCTCCTGCCCTGACTCTTACAGTAGCTGCCCAACTGGTCTCCCAGGTTTACCTCTTGCACCCCCATCAGCCTTACATCACACTAAGCTAGAGTGATGTTTGACATTTTAATTCAGATTTGTCTTTGCACTGTTCTCATCCCATCCAGTCTTCCCATTGCATGGAATAAGCTCTAAACTCCTGGCCATTGTGCAGAGCATTTTCCATCTGCAGCCTCCTTCCACCTCACTCCCCTCAACTCCTCCACTCCTTTTCCAGCTCCTGCTTGTTCTGAAGCCTCTGCACACTCCCTTCCATCCTTTCTTGGTTGAATCCTTTCTCACCCCGAACCTCTCAGTTTAAATGTCACCTAGTTAGAGATGCCTTTTTTTTTTTCTTTAAAGGAATTTTTTTCTTCCTTTAATTCATTAGATCTTCTTTTGGCTTTATTTTATATTGGAGTATCGTTAATTACCAATGTGCCGCTACTTTCAGGTGTGCGCACATGCTAAGTCGCTTTAGTCGTGTCCGAGTCTTTTCAACCCTTGGACTGTAGCCCGCCAGGCTCCTCCGTCCAAGGGATTCTCCAGGCAAGAATACTGGAGTGGGTTGTCATTTCCTCCTCCAGGGGACCTTCCTAACCCAGGGATCAACCCACATCTCCTGCATCTTCTGCGTTACAGGTGGATTCTTTACCCACTGAGACACCTGGGAAGCCTTAGTTTCAGGTGTACAACAAACTGATCCAGTTATACATATACATGTGTCTATTCTTTTCCAAATTCCTTTCGTATTTAGGTTGTTACACAACATTGAGCAGAGTTTTCTGTGCTATGCAGTAGGTCCTTGCTGGTTATCCATTTTACATGTATGTCTTTTAAAATCAACCCAAAGTAGTCCAACCACCTATTACTTTCTCACACAAGACTCTACTGTTTACTTCTCAGGACTCTTCACAGTCTATAATTATTTTATTTGCTGACTTGGTTATCCCCAGTTAGGATGTAAGTTACATAAGATCAAGGACCCTGTCTTACGCAACGGAGGATCTCAGCTTCTTAGAAAAGTATCTGGTACAGACTTGGCACTCAGTAAACATTTCCTGAATAGATGGATGAGCTCTGGAGGCCTCATTTTCTTTTTGAGTTTATTTATTTTTAATTTAAGGATAATTGCTTTATAATATTTGTTTCTGCCAAACATTAACATGAATCAGCCATAGGTATCTGTATGTCCCCTCCCTCTTGTACCTCCTTCCCAGCTCCCTCCCCACCCCACCTCTCTATGTGGTTACAGAGCCCTAATTTGAGTTCCCTGAGTCATACAAAAATATGGAATGCTTCATGAATTTGCATAGGGGCCATGCTAGTTTTCTCTGTGTTGTTCCAGTTTTAGTATATGTGCTGCTGAAATGAGCATCCTCATTTTCTTATTCTGTGGCCTAAAGGTAAAACATACAGCCCTGTTTCATAGAGTTGTTATGAGGATTGAATATGAAAAAATTCTAAGAGATCAATAAATGTTAGCCACTATTATTATTACCAGTACTACTTCTAGTAATAGTCATACTAGTAGTACCGCTATTCTTTCAACAGCCCTTATGAGGTAGTTAAAATTATCTAGAATTTACAAATAAGGAAATGAAGATTAGACATTCAAACAGCCTATGTTAAGATCACTTAGTATGTCTTAGAGCTTGTTTTAAGAGTGAGGAGTTAGACTGAAGAGCTCATTTCTTAGTGATTAGAAGAAAGGTGTTTCTGATGGCATTACCAAGCTTTGGACAGAGGGACTCTAAAGGGAAGAGATAGGTTATGCTGAGCAGGTATCTGGATATCCAAGGTTTGATGCCTAGTAAACTATCAGGGATAGAAGTCTCACTCATGTGAGAGGTCAGCAGTTTTGGATTTGTGTATCCAAGAATATAACTTCTCCATTGTGATCATAATACCATTATTTAGAAAGCTGTTCATTTAGTGTTGGCAGAAACACACATACACGTACTCCTTGAGGTCAAAAGACAGTGCCAGCTCCTCAGATGGGCCCCTCTCTCTTACCTACCCTGCCCCCTACTGGAATTCCCTTCTGTGCTTTCTAATCCTAGATCCTTCCTCACAGCATCCTGTATCCCTTTTGGAGGCTCACTTTGTGGGCCTCAAACATTAACTTCAGGACCCAGAAGCAGGCTTTGAGGTCTGATGTTGTATCATGCTTGGGTGATGTGAATGTTTTGGAATAAAAAAACAAACTAGGATACCAAAAACTCTTTCTCTTCTTATACTGATGTCTTTAAAAATAGCTAAAGTTGGTCTAGCACTTATCATATGCCAGGGACTATTCTAAATACTTTAGATGAATATATAAAATGCTTGTTTTAGGGAATAAGGAAAAGAAAAGTGATGAAAAGAAGGGACAGAACAAAGACTATAAGGCTGATGGATAAAGAAGACGGATAAGGCATTGCTTTATGGCTCACAGTAAAGAATCTGCCTGCAGTGTGGGAGACCTGGGTTCAATCTCTGGTTTGGGAAGATCCCCTGGAGAAGAGAACTGGCTACCCACTTCACTATTCTGGTCTAGAGAATCCCATACATACATACACACAGGTCAAAAAAACATATATAGCCAACATCCCAAAGACCCATCCTGTGCTCCCTCCCTTCCCTGAGACAGAGACTATCAGGCCCAAGTTTCTCACAAGCTCCATGCTATTCTGCCTCTTTGGCAGGTTCAAACACAAAAGCCGTTGAATATTAGGAACCTTGGACATGCCTCCCCCTCATTTTGAGTTCAGAGGGGAAACGACTTGTTCAAGATCATACAGAGAGTCACAGAATCTGAATCTCCTCTTTCTACTGGTCCATGGGGTCACAAAGAGTTGGACACAACTGAGCAACTTTCACTTCCACACACTTCAGAATCGAGCACTTCAAGGAAGAGACAGTCAGCAGTCTCAAGTCTCTCTTGAATTGGAGGAAGAAAATTAGGTTCATATTTAACTTCAGAAAAGTGTTTATTAGAGAACTTAGAACTCAGATTACTAGCAAAATGAGAGAGGAAGTATAAACAGACGGTATAGAGAGTCTTCCACACATTTGACAGCAAACAGAAGTAGGCAAGGGGCATGATTGCTAGAGAAGACAGCAAGGTAAAGGGAAATATTTGCTCAATTTGAGAGACCTATAAATTTTGAAAGGTAGAATGCAAGAAGCAAAAGAGGTGGAAGAAGAGAAAAGATATGGAAAGAGGGGGGACTAATGATGGGTGCAAAACACCCTTCAGCGTTGATCTGAGACCAAACAAAGCTGAGGTTCTTAAGCTGGAATGCGTTATGGAGTCACTTGGGAGCCTTAAAAACAATCAGTGCCTGGATCCCACCTCCAGAGCTTCTGATTTAACTGGTCTAGGAGTGCCTGGGCATCAAAACATGTAATATTTACTAATTGATTCTAACATACAGCCAAGTTTGGGAACTGCTAACCCAGGACTCAAGAGACTCTCTCCTCTTTGAATCTGAAAATAAGAACTAAGAAAATGATGTAAGGATAGATCATTTGAATTGAAGACAAGTTTAACTGATGAAACTCACACATGTTGGCTTGGATCATCTTAGTAAAAAAAAAAAAATTAAACAGGTGATTTGATCACCAGTGGAGTGGGAAGAAGGAAGTTTGAAGACAGAAGCTCCTCAAATAGCTATCACGAGGGCACATGGAAGAGACTCCTGCAGCAGAGGAGTGACGGACAGCATGGAATAATGATGTTGCTGCGCCTGGGTATTTGTTGAGCCAGGATTTCACATAGATTGGTCCTCTTACAGCTGGACTTCATAGACTGATGGAGATGTAGAGGCTGATGGAGGGTGATCCACAGGCTCAGGAAGGTCAAAGGAAGGAGTCAGTTGACCATAGAGTCCAGTGTTGGGCTATGGTTGGTTAGGAAACAAGCTGAGTAGATTTGGACAGTGGGAGAGAAGACCTGTAAGGTTGTGGTTAGACAAAGGAACATTAGCAACTGAAATCCCAATTGGAAAATAATCCTTCAGGATCTATACCTCTTAGTGAGCATTAAAAATATTAAAAATGCAAGTATCATGTTTCCTCCACAATTCAAGGAGGCTTGGTGAAAGGAACAATAGACACAGATTCTCAGCTCAATCATTAGACAGAGCTCTGCCAACAGCCAGTCCCTCTGTCCATCTTCGGGGCTCAGTATATACCAGGAAGAGGCTTACTGTGATAACTTCTCAGGATTTGTATACCTGAATCACTACATCGGCTTGTCAGGTTGCTTAGCTATACATATCACACACCAGTAAAAAATGTCTTTCCTTGCCACGAGCTCCTGTGATTCCACCCCTCCCGACATTTTTTTGATGTCTTCTCTCTCCTCCATACTCCCATCCCCCAAATGGCTGTCGTAATCTTGATTTTAGAAACAGGCATCTTGAGGGGAAAAACCTCAAGCTTCCCATTTGTTTTCTAGCATTAAACTAGCAAAAAAATTTACTGGCAATTCGTTTAAAGAGGTGGAGTCTTATTAAAACCAAAAACAAGTGGCTCATGGGAAACCTTTTGTGCATTTAAGCATAACTCCTCATTTGTGTCAGCCAAAAGTTGTACTGACTTATATTGTCCTGTCTTTTAACCAAATTCAAGTATCACATAATCATTACCAGTTTCACAATTTTCTTCTCCTTTTTTTCTGTTACTGAAAAGTTGAGTTTAAGGTAAAACTTCAACCTCCAAAGTGAGCAGGGCCAACTAGTCCTCTCTCAGCTGACCTGCTTGTTTCATTTGAAATGAAACTCACTTTTGCTCTTAATTCTTTCTCCTTCTCTCCTCTCCCCTACTCTCACCTACTACCTGGGGATGTCATTCAGGTCAGAGTTCTCAGATGCAATGTGGGATGGTTATCTTCCAGACCAGGTGGCGAGGTATTTAAAACTGCACGGTATTGTGGCTGCAACGTTTAGACACAGGTGTGTAAGGGAGAAGCGTCTTATGACAGAATCTTACGTTTAAGGCAGACTTCACAGAAATTTTGAGTTGCTTAGTTACAAGTGAGCTTGGTTATAAAAGTAGGATGTGTGTGTGTGAGTGCATATTTAGTCATGCAGTCATGTCCAATTCTTTGCGACCCCAAGGACTGTATGTAGCCCACCAGGCTCCTCTGACTGTGGGGTTCTCCAGGCAAGAATACTGGAGTGGGTTGCCATCTCCTTCTCCAGGGTATTTTCTGACCCAGGGATCGAACCCAAGTTTGTATTGTGGGGGGATTCTTTACCATCTGCTTATATGTGTGGATATATATATATATATATATATATATATATATAT
>SJYA01001512.1:1331285-1345276 GCA_006410615.1 Neotragus moschatus
CGTCTTATGACAGAATCTTACGTTTAAGGCAGACTTCACAGAAATTTTGAGTTGCTTAGTTACAAGTGAGCTTGGTTATAAAAGTAGGATGTGTGTGTGTGAGTGCATATTTAGTCATGCAGTCATGTCCAATTCTTTGCGACCCCAAGGACTGTATGTAGCCCACCAGGCTCCTCTGACTGTGGGGTTCTCCAGGCAAGAATACTGGAGTGGGTTGCCATCTCCTTCTCCAGGGTATTTTCTGACCCAGGGATCGAACCCAAGTTTGTATTGTGGGGGGATTCTTTACCATCTGCTTATATGTGTGGATATATATATATATATATATATATATATATATATATCCATCCCATTCATTTGCAAGTGAAATCTACTGAAATCAAAGAAAACTTTATTTAAAAGTTACACTATTACTAGCAATAATAATCATAAAGCTTTATACTGCCACTGCGCTTCCACATACATTTAGTATGAGTTCTTCAGAACTGTGCGGGAGGGACTTCCCTGGTGGTCCAGTGGCTAAGACTCCATGTTCCCAAAGCAAGGGGGGCTGGGTTCAATCCCTGGTCAGGGAACTAGATCCCACAATCCCCAACTGAAAAAAGATCTTGCATAACACAACTAAAAATCCCTCATGCCTCCAGGAAGATCAAAGATTTCAAGTGCCACAACTAAGACCCACAGCAAATAAATAAATATAAAGAAGAACTGTGCAGGAGATGGTTGAATGTTTATTCACTCATTCATTCAAGCCAACTGTCCTATCTTGTGAGGGGGCAAAAGTCCAAACAGCCACTTTGAGCTGAATGGACAGAGAGTTTGAGGAATGGCCACGTACTTACAGAGGGTGATTGCATCCTAGGACTCAGAGGTCAAGAAGCAATGCACAAGGCACTCAGGAGTCTCTCATAATTTATGCAAATGATTCACACTAGAGTGAACAGCATGAGATTTACTGAAACCTGACAGCTGGGCAGGAAGGATGCTATTTTAGAGCCAAGTCACCAGGTGGATATCACTGGGATTCATGTTTGGCAGCTCACTGGAGCAACAGATTCTCACCTTGTCAAGGAGAAGGATTCATGCTCAACCACAAAATATCATGGGGATTCCCCTCTCCCCATGCTAGTTGTTGTCTTCTTTGTATCAGTTAATTGAGAAATCAGTCAGTCAGTCAGCGCTCAGTCACTCAGTTGTATCTGACTGTGACCCTCTGGACTGTAGCCCACCAGACTCCTCTGTCCACGGAATTTTCCAGGCAAGAATACTGGAATGGGCAGCCATGTTGTCCTCCAGGGGATCTCCCTGACCCAAGGAATGAGCCTGACCCAAGGACTGAACCTAAGGATTTACCCAAGGATTGAATCTTGGGTCAGGGAGAATCTCCCACATCTGCTGCAATGGCAGGCAGATTCTTACCACTGCACCATCTGGGAAGCAACTGAGAAACACATAATGATAAAAACCAACAAGGAATCACTAAAATACATTGTCTTAGTCCATTCCAGCTGCTATAACAGAATACACAGACTGGGTGCCTTAAATCACAAACATTCACTTCTCTTAGTTCTTGAGACTACAAGTCTGAGATCAGGGTGCCCACATGGTTGGGTTCTTAATGAAGTACTTCCTCTTAAATGTTCCATCATCTGGCAGAGAAAGAGGGAAAAAGAACTCTCTTCCTCTTTAAGGATGCTAATCCCATTGTGGGGCTCCACCCTTAGACCTAAACCCCCAAAGGCCTCACCTCCAAATACCATCACCTTTGGGCTTGAACAGATGGATGGGAGGAGGGGGACATAAACCTTCAGTTCACAGCATGCACCTGCCCCCATTCCCTCACAAGCCCATCCCCTTGCCTGTTCTCCTAGTCCCTAACTGGAGATTGCTTCCTGCTTACCCAATGACTATGGGCCAGCTCTGATCCTGGCAGACAGCCACTTCCTCTGACATCCAGTGCGATGCGAACACACCTTCTCCAGCAAGGCCTGAACCCCTTTTTCCAAGTTGTCTTTCCATGGGTCCTCTTTCTTAGTCCTATGATGCCCTTTAAAATTCTTTTTACATCTTTGCAGTTACTCTTCTATCATAGTTTAATAACTCTTTGTAATAAACATCCCCTGCTTTACATTACTGTGTGGTTTCTATCTCTTGGTTGAACCAACATTAACACATGTTCTTCTGGAAAAGTATTGACACATACGTGCATGAGATAATCAATCCACAAACAATAGCTGGAACAGAAAAGAATTCCTAACTTTCTCACAACCGCTATCTATAATCTTCCAGGTGTCCACAGTCAGTAGGTTGGGAGACCTTGGGCTAGAACTTCAGGTTGGCAGAAACAAAAGCAGAATCCTGGAGCTATTCAGAGAATGACATGAATGCCCTGGGGTGGGGTGGGGAAGCTTCGAGTGTTAGGGAACCATGTTGATGTTCATAGTCAGCCTTGCCTCCTCTTCTTGATCCAGAATCTATGAACATCATAAAGATGAAATGTGTCTTGGATCAAAGAGGTGGGGAGAATGGAACTGGGTCTACTCTGTCAGGATGAGTTCAGACCTTGGACTAGGATGGAGCCTGCAGGTAGGGGAGGAGAGGCAGCAGCAAACCTAATAGTGAAAATCTGAGACAGGCTGGGGATAAAAGGGCAGAGCTGACATTAGCCATCTGTCAAGCACCTGATTGACAGGTGACCCTCTAAAGCAGGGGTACCAGGCAAACTGCTGGAGAGTACTCAGTGTACAAGTGGAACAAGCATGCCTGGAAAACAGGTCCTGTGACTCCTAAATAGAATTCCTGTTTATCACACTGCTCATCCTAACAGGGCTTACTATTAGGGGCAGAACACAAGGTTTCCATCATTTCTGATGTTCCGGAACAAATTAAATAGTATAGAAATCATCTTTTTTCAGAAGATATTTATGGAATTTGCCTTTCAAAATATCCAAATCTGGCTTTAGGAGGATTAGAGTTAAGGAAATATTTTAAATTCCTCTTCGTTTTCCACCTAATTGATTTGGTGAGGTTTTTTTTTTTAAGCCATTCCCTGAGTCAATTTTGGTAATTTAAAATTCCTGAAAAAGACTATTGATTTTATCAAGATATTCAATTTCTTTCCTTAGTGTTGTAAAGAGTATTTAATTTCTATAAAGTGAAAGTTGCTCAGGTGTATCCAACTTTTGCAGGCTGTATACAGTCCATGGAATTTTCCAGGCCAGAATACTGGAGTGGGTAGCTGGTCCCCAGGGGATCTTCCCACCCCAGGTCTCTCACATTGCAGGGAAATTCTTTACCAGCGGAGCCACTAGAGAAGCCCAAGAATACTGGAGTGGGTAGCCTATCCCTTTTCCAGAGAATCCTTCCAACCCAAGAATCAAACTGGCGTCTCCTACATTGTAGGTGGATTCTTTACCAGCTGGGCTCCCAGGGAATCCCATTTAATTTTTAAGTATCTTCTATATCATCTGTGGTTAAAACGTAGTTCCCACACTAAATGATGTTATTGTGTTTTTCTCCTTTCCTTCATGGTCACAGATGCCAAGGATTTGCTTATTCAATATCTTTTCACAGAACCACCTCTGTATTTTCCATGCCAATTTTGTTGTCCATTTCTTTCTTTCTTTCTCTTTTTTTTTAATTTAATAGGAGAAGTGTTACAGGGACTCTCAGGTGCAGAGATATGAGTTAATCATGCTTCCTTCTATATGACTCACTTTTACAATTGTTCTGTACTGGGCTCTCTATTTCAGTTCTTTTATTTATTTTCTACTTTACTGTAACCCAGATTCTCATTCCTTTCCTCTAAATACACTTCTTCCAGTTTTCAGATCAGTATCTTTTCTAGAAAAATGTAATGTCTTTTTCAACTTATTTTAGCCTGTAATTTTGGAATTATTGATATTGCATGTTTCTATTAACTTCTTATTGCTGCCATAACAAATTATTTCAAACTCAGTGGCTTAAAGCAACAAAATCATCATTTTACTGTCCTGGAGATCAGGAGTTCAAAGTTAACATCAACTACCACCTCAACTCCCTGGTCTAAAATCAAGGGGTTGCCAGGGTTGGGTTTTTTTCCCAAAGGTCCTGAGAGAAGAATGTTTCCTTGACTTTTTCAGTCTCTAGAGGCTAAACAGGTTCAGGACTCCTTCCTTGCTTCTCTCCAGTCTCTTGCTTCCTTCATCACATCTCCTATTCCTGACTGTGAGCCCACTGCCTCCCTCTGATAGGGACGCCTGTTATTGCACTGGCCCACCTGGATAGTGCAGGCTACTCTCCCTCCATTAACATTACTTGATCCCATCTGCACAGATCCTGGGGATTAGAACGTGGCCATCCTCAGAGGACCATTTTCCAGCCTGCAACAGTGCTCATCTAACTCATCTCTTCTAACCGCTCACCCATTCTGAAGGAGATCGGCCCTGCGAGTTCTTTGGAAGGAATGATGCTAAAGCTGAGGCTCCAGTACTTTGGCCACCTCATGTGAAGAGTTGACTCATTGGAAAAGACTCTGATGCTGGGAGGGAGTGGGGGCAGGAGGAGAAGGGGATGACCGAGGATGAGATGGCTGGATGGCATCACTGACTCGATGGGCGTGAGTCTGAGTGAACTCCGGGAGTTGGTGATGGACAGGGAGGCCTGGCATGCTGCGATTCATGGGGTCGCAAAGAGTCGGACACGACTGAGCAACTGAACTGAACTGAACCGCTATGTAGTAATCATGGTATACATGCACCATCCTTCACCTGTCCGTGCTCCTAGACATGAACACCTGCTCCTATTTACACCTCTTCAGTAAATATACCCTAACAAGTCCCCTTAAGAATCTGTGTGAGATTTCTCAAGGCTTTATAGAGGGACAAGGAGGGTGAAAGGAGCTGAAACAAATTACCAGCCCCTACCCTCTGGAATGGTACAAGGGTCTAGAAAGATATCAATACAAATCCCATGTAAAGACTTTAAATTTTTTTTTAATTTAAGTTTATTTATTTTAATTGGAGGCTAATTACTTTACAGTATTGTATTGGTTCATGTATTTTTGAGTGCACTGTGTCTTTGTTGCTATGCACAGGCTTTCTCTAGTTGCAGCAAGTGGGGGCTACTCTCTAGTTGTGGCGCTCGAGCTTCTCACTGCAGTGGCTTCTCTCACTGTGGAAGCACGGGCTCTAGAGCACAGGCTCAGTAGTTGTGGCACACAGGCTTAGCCGCCCTGCGGTATGTGGGATCCTCCCAGGGATCGAACCTGTGTCCCCTGCATTGGCAGCCAGACTGTTAACACTAGATCACCAGAGAAGTCCCCCATGTAAAGATTTTTGCCAATTCCACCTTGGTAGGAGACTTGAAAACAATCTTCCCTACAGGACAAAAATTTCATGCCATAGCCCTGAGTTATACCCAGAAGTGTTACTAATGGCAGTGTGCAGACAGGCCATTTCTCCATCTCCAAATAGATGGAGAGCATCTATCGCCCACCACCCGTAGTGCAAGGAGTTTCTTATTTCCCACACATCCCTGCTAACACTTGGCAATACCTGTGTAAGGTCAGGCCAGTCGAGACGGCTGTTCTCTTGCTCTCTGCACATCTCCTGCTCCAGCAGACCTTGCTTCATGCACTTGCCTAGCCAATACTCTTGGCTATAGGGATTAATTAGTCACTGCCTTCCTGCTTGCCCCCTGCCCCAGCCACTGGTTTCCCCGGTAACTGATGAGCTAATCTGATGTCAATTCCATCTATAAAGGGAGCCTCCTCCTCCCCCATGTATCGAAGATGGCTGTCATTTTCGGCTTGCTGTCTGCTGGTCACAGTGGGATTTCAATTCAGGACCCTTGCTCAGGACATGGAAGACTCCCCTGTCCAGTAAGCTGTTGATGTCTCCGTCGCCGTCTCTGGGTTCTTTCTCTGGCCATAAGGTTGGGCAACCGTAAGGCTTGCAAGCCTGCAGGGTGCGGCCCAACAACCTGATTTTCTAATAATTCACCATTTTATGGGAGTTAATGTATTCTCATTATTGTCATCACGTTTCTATAATAATTGGTGAGGTTGACCACCTGTTGATATGCTTATTATTGGCTCTGCTTTTTACTCCTAGGAAGCTTCACTCATTTTCTTCCAGGGTATTTCATTTGTGGTAGTGGTTGACGTTCTTGTTTTTATCCATTTTCCAGAATTCGTTGTTTTCTCGATTCATTACTTGTCAGTTATAAATACTGCAGATACCTTCTCTCAATATATTATGCATCTCCACTTTTCTATGTTGCCTTTTATTTAACAGAAATCTTTAATTTTGATATAGTCAAACTCACTAACTTTTTACCTTAGCGTATAAGTACTTGCTTTCTAACGCTTTAATTTTTACATTTATTTTCATTTCTTCCTTCTTTTTATTATTTGTTTACTCTTTTTTCTCTAGAATATTGAGCTAAATACCTACATAATTTTCATCTTTCAGTTTTTAATCAGTGAATATTAGTTAATATTCCTTTGGTGAGAGATGTTTTTGAATTTGATAAATTTTAAGTAAAATTTTGTTGTATTTTGCTTCAATCTTTAACCAAATATTTTTTCTGCTTTGAGCTATTTCCCATGCACTACTTTGCAGATGTTAGGTGCATTCCTACAGTTATATTTTATTATAACTAGACTAAAATATATCACTGGAATATTACAAAAATATATCACTGGAAATTGTAATCTTCATGTCATAAAGAGGAAAAGTATCCAATAGCAAGTGAAGAAAAATTGCAAGTACAAGTCAAGCCCAGTCATTTCTTCCTATTGTAATTTCACTTTCTCTTTCTAAGTTGTTTAATTTTAAAACTTGAGATTGAAGTGTTGGTTTTACTTTGTATAATAATGATTTGTGGGAACACTTAAAATCATTGGATATAGAAACAGCAAGATTAGAAAAGGAAATTGGAAGTCATTTTGTAAGCTTGCTGCTGCTACTGCTGCTAAGTGGCTTCAGTCGTGTCCGACTCTGTGCGACCCCATAGACGGCAGCCCACCAGGCTCCACCATCCCTGGGATTCTCCAGGCAGGAACACTGGAGTGGGTTGCCATTTCCTTCTCCAATCCATGAAAGTAAAAAGTGAAAGTGAAGTCGCTCAGTCGTGTCTGACTCATAGGGACCCCATAGACTGCAGTCTACCAGACTGCTCCCTCCATGGGATTTTCCAGGCAAGAGTACTGGAGTGGGGCGCCATTGCCTTCTCCATTTGTAAGCTTAATGTTATACAATTTTTTAATCATTGCAGGGAGGATAAGCTCCTTTACACAGAGTGTGTATTTCAGCCAGTGCAGCAGATACAAACTGAAGCTATAAGAAAACAAAAGAAATATAGATACTGAACTATATTTTATTTGTTCAACAAATATTAAAGGCCTATATCACATACCACTGTTCTGAACACTGGGAATACAGCAGTTAACAAAGTAGGTAAGATCTACATTCGAATGGAGCTTTGGAGTGAGAGATGCTGCAATAAAGAAATAAAACGGTAAATAAAGTAATTTTAGTTCAGGTATTTCCCAGGAAAAAGATAAAACGTGGTGGCCTGTGAGCCAGTAACTTACCGATAAGAAGTAGCCTTCCCTCCACAGGGTGACGTACCTGGGCAGAGCCACAGCAAATGCACACAAGCCCCGTAACACCCTGCCCTTTATCCAGAAGGCAACCAGACTCTGGTTCATTAGCATGGACAGCTACTGCTACTGCTAAGTCACTTCAGTCGTGTCCAACTCTGTGCGACCCCATAGACGGAAGCCCACCAGGCTCCCCCATTCCTGGGATTCTCCAGGCAAGAACACTGGAGTGGGTTGCCATTTCCTTCTCCAATGCACGAAAGTGAAGTCACTCAGTCGTGTCCGACCCTCAGCGATCCCATGGACTGCAGCCTTCCAGGCTCCTCCATCCATGGGATTTTCCAGGCAAGAGTCCTGGAATGGGGTGCCATTGCCTTCTCCGATGGACAGCTAGGAATGAGAGAAACTGTTCCACAGGCTTGTTCATCACAAAATTCATTACACAAACAAGATTGACTGTACGGTCTTCCGTCACAATAAGAGATGCACCAGGGAGAGGCAATCTTTTCGCAGGAAGGTCAATTCTGAAAAGAGTGTTTATGGATTGTTTTGTTTTTGGAGGGCATGGGGAAAAAAGTAGTGCAGACAGAACAGACTTCTCAGTGATGATAGCCACTTCTCAGGGCTGTTGGAAGGGTAACCACAACCCAGCTCTCAACACAGAAATTCAAACATCCCCATACAGCACATTTCTTCTACCCCAAACTCTTCATCCTATCAGAGGGGTTCCTTCTCAGTGCTTCCCCTTCCAATTTCCAGCCCAGCTAGCTCTAGGCTTTCACATCCCTAGTCTTTCCCCAGGCATCTAAATCTCTTCTATTTCTTACCGGAACCGTGTATTTCCACCCAATCCAACATCTCTCTTAACTCCTAGGCTCACATCTAAACCTCAGCAAAAGAGGCAGCCACTTCTGATACTAAGGCTACCCATTAGAAGGCAGTGACAACTTAGGAGAACAAAACCCTTTCCACCTTTATCTCCTGTTGTGCTTTGGCACTGTATTTTCAATAAAAACTGGTGTATGTGTGTGTGTGTGTGTGTTTCAGGTTTTAGAAGCTACACAGCCAGCATGCGTTACAGTAACTTCATGGTACTGACGAGTGTCTGTACAAATTGTTAAACTGCTTCTGATTATATTATATTGTGGCTTTCCTTGACTGAGGGGCTTCCCTGGTTGCTCAGACAATGAAGAATCTGCCTGCAATGCAGGAGACCTTGGATGGATCCCTGGGTCAGAAAGATCACCTGGAGAAGGGAATGGCAACCCACTCCAGTATTCTTGCCTGAAGAATTCCATGGACAGAGGAGCCTGGTGGGCTTATAGTCCACGAGGTCACAAAGAGTCAGACATGACTGAGTGACTAGCACACTTTACTTGACTGACCTTACAAGTTATTTAATTGCAATATATAGTTTGTCTCATGGTGCTTCCTAATTTAAGACAATTAGTCTGAAGATAAGATGGAAGAGAAGACCATATTTACCATAGCATCTAAAAAGCAAAATATTAGGAAAAAAAATTTTTAATGTACAACTTGATGTGAGAAACTTTAAAGCCCTCCCAAAGACCTAACAATAGACTTTGAAGGCATTTAAAACATACTGCCACCAAATATGCCACTCTAACATAAGAATTGTTTTGAGCTAAAGCAAACACATACAAACTTTCTTGCTCTTCCTTCCTCTATTAAGAAGGAGAGGATAATTTTTAATCAGTCAGTTAGTTTAGTTGCTCAGTCGTGTCCGACTCTTTGTGACCCCATGGACTGCAGCATGCCAGGCTTCCCTGTCCACCACCAACTCTCAGAGCTTGTTCAAACTCATGTCCATCAATTCAATGTTGGCATCCAACCATCTCATCCTCTGTCATCNTGGGGTGCCATTGCCTTCTCCGATGGACAGCTAGGAATGAGAGAAACTGTTCCACAGGCTTGTTCATCACAAAATTCATTACACAAACAAGATTGACTGTACGGTCTTCCGTCACAATAAGAGATGCACCAGGGAGAGGCAATCTTTTCGCAGGAAGGTCAATTCTGAAAAGAGTGTTTATGGATTGTTTTGTTTTTGGAGGGCATGGGGAAAAAAGTAGTGCAGACAGAACAGACTTCTCAGTGATGATAGCCACTTCTCAGGGCTGTTGGAAGGGTAACCACAACCCAGCTCTCAACACAGAAATTCAAACATCCCCATACAGCACATTTCTTCTACCCCAAACTCTTCATCCTATCAGAGGGGTTCCTTCTCAGTGCTTCCCCTTCCAATTTCCAGCCCAGCTAGCTCTAGGCTTTCACATCCCTAGTCTTTCCCCAGGCATCTAAATCTCTTCTATTTCTTACCGGAACCGTGTATTTCCACCCAATCCAACATCTCTCTTAACTCCTAGGCTCACATCTAAACCTCAGCAAAAGAGGCAGCCACTTCTGATACTAAGGCTACCCATTAGAAGGCAGTGACAACTTAGGAGAACAAAACCCTTTCCACCTTTATCTCCTGTTGTGCTTTGGCACTGTATTTTCAATAAAAACTGGTGTATGTGTGTGTGTGTGTGTGTTTCAGGTTTTAGAAGCTACACAGCCAGCATGCGTTACAGTAACTTCATGGTACTGACGAGTGTCTGTACAAATTGTTAAACTGCTTCTGATTATATTATATTGTGGCTTTCCTTGACTGAGGGGCTTCCCTGGTTGCTCAGACAATGAAGAATCTGCCTGCAATGCAGGAGACCTTGGATGGATCCCTGGGTCAGAAAGATCACCTGGAGAAGGGAATGGCAACCCACTCCAGTATTCTTGCCTGAAGAATTCCATGGACAGAGGAGCCTGGTGGGCTTATAGTCCACGAGGTCACAAAGAGTCAGACATGACTGAGTGACTAGCACACTTTACTTGACTGACCTTACAAGTTATTTAATTGCAATATATAGTTTGTCTCATGGTGCTTCCTAATTTAAGACAATTAGTCTGAAGATAAGATGGAAGAGAAGACCATATTTACCATAGCATCTAAAAAGCAAAATATTAGGAAAAAAAATTTTTAATGTACAACTTGATGTGAGAAACTTTAAAGCCCTCCCAAAGACCTAACAATAGACTTTGAAGGCATTTAAAACATACTGCCACCAAATATGCCACTCTAACATAAGAATTATTTTGAGCTAAAGCAAACACATACAAACTTTCTTGCTCTTCCTTCCTCTATTAAGAAGGAGAGGATAATTTTTAATCAGTCAGTTAGTTTAGTTGCTCAGTCGTGTCCGACTCTTTGTGACCCCATGGACTGCAGCATGCCAGGCTTCCCTGTCCACCACCAACTCTCAGAGCTTGTTCAAACTCATGTCCATCAATTCAATGTTGGCATCCAACCATCTCATCCTCTGTCATCCCCTTCTCCTCCTTCGTTCAATCTTTCTCAGCATCAAGGTCTTTTCCAATGAGTCAGTTCTTCGCATCAGGTGGCCAAAGTATTAGAGTTTCAGCTTCAGCATCTTATCAGCCCAGAGAAATCTACATAACAAACCTTATTGACTAGTCCTTATCTTCAATTAGTTTCACCCATATGTTTACCTACCCAGTTTACCACCTCTTAGAAGCCTAAACCCCTTATCCTTTGCTTTGTCACTTCTTAGCAAATGTATTGTTCTTTTGCTAAGATGCTACATAAGCTCCAGTTCTAACCACCGCTTTGAATTATTCATCAATGAAGTTTCTCCTGTGATTAGCTCAGCATTTGGTAATAAGTTGTTTTCTCTCATTATTCGTTTGTTATTCTAATTTTCAGGGCCCCCTCTGAAGAACCTACATGTTAGAGGGGAAGTTTTTCCTCCCCTAAAACTTCAATGTATATAGAGACATAATCTTAGATATCATGGATAGAAAAGCTCAATAATGAAAAGATGCCAGTTGTCCCAGCATTAACTTCTAAATATGGCATTATCCACTTAACACCATATAGTTCATGTGGAAAAAAATTTAAATAGCTAGAAAAACTAAAAGAAAAAAAGGAATATGGAAGATTCCGTTTACCAGATATTAAAACATACTACAGAATCTTAAAAACTACATGTCTGGTGTATAAATAGAAAGACCTGTGGATCAGAAGAAAATTTCAAAAATTTTCAGTACAAACACATTCGCTAATATAGTATATGATAAAGATGACCTTTATATCAATAAAGATGGGTCTTTAGATTAACAGAACAACTGATTGTCCACATAAAGAAAAGATAAAATTAGATCTGTACCTCACATTATACATAAGGCTAAACCTTCGATTATAGCAAGTATTTAAAAACAAAAGTTTTTTAAAATTGCAAAAGGTAATATAAGTGAATTCCTTGCTAACCCTGAAGGAGGCAAGTCCCTTACATGACTGGAAATCCATGTCATAAAATTAAAGAAGATAAATTACATATGTATTTTTAAATCCATTAACATAGCAAGTGTGCCATAAGCAAGGTAAATGACAAAATGATAAACTGAAGAAAAATTGCAAATCATATAACAAATACTACTCTCCTGAATAGATGATAAAGTCCTAAGGCACTCCCAGAAATAAAGAAGACTAGGAAGAGCCCAGTAGAAAAACAGGTAGTCTATGCCATACCACCCTGGATGCACCAATCTCATCCAATGAAAAAGCAGGCAAAGCACATAAAAGACATTTCATAGAAAAAGAAATATTCATAGCTAAATGGGTTACAAATTAATATGAGAAACACAGATAAAAATGGCCTTCCTTTACCAAGAAGGGGGAAATGATGCAGGCCTGTGCAGGAGAACCTGGTGATATCTGCCTAAATTATGGGTTCAGTGGCCCTTGGATCTGGCAATCCCTCATCTGGGCTTTTTTCCAACAGTTACATCTGCACACATGGTAAGTGAAAGTGTACAAGACTATTTATTGTGACAGGGTTTGGGTGGGACCCAAATAAAACATGGCATATTTACAAAATTAATCCTATGCAGCTGTGAAAAAAAAAAAACCAAAATGAGCGTCTTTTCTGTACCAATGTACAGAGGTGTTCAGGCTGTCCGGTTAAGCAGAGAAAGCAATGTGCAAAGCTCAATACAATATGGGCTGCATTTTTGTGTAATAAAATGAGGAGGGTGGGAACAGTATGTTTGGTCCTTACCTGTCAGCATCTGCCAAAAAGAAATATTGGAAAGATAAATAAGTCAACACACCAAAAGTAGTACGAAAAGTAGGAAGGGAGAGAGGACAGGATGGATGGGAAGGGACAAGTGTGAAGTGGACTTCTTCCTGTGTACTTTTTATATTGTTTTGATTTTACACAGTCAATGTATTACTAACTTGAAAAAAATACAGTGTTCTTTGAAATAAGAAGTTATTTTCATTTCAAATGAGACACACAACATGGTCTCGAACTCAAACAAAACAGTTTTTTAGTTTCCATACTTTACAACATGACTTCTCAGCTGTTTTTTCTTTATGGTACAAGTCATGGTGGATATTTGCATCTAACCTCAAAATACCTCCCTCCTTGCACACTCACGCCCTCGCACTTATCCCCATCAGTCCCTCTTCCCACCCACCATGTCCTCACTGAGTGAATGAGGGCCTTCACCTCCAAGCCTCTGACACTAGCTGTGTTCACTCCTTCATCAGATTTGTGTGCCATCTGCAGAAAGCTGAGTCCAAAGCATTAAAAGCCATCATCCCACATATGTCCAGGATATAATTTAAAAAAGAAAAGAAAGCTGCCGTGAAACTAAAATACTTTGATAATGACAGTAAAATTGTGAAGTGAGGGTTGGCCTTGATTGGCTTCTATCTCCCATTGTAAGGACCACCTTCCACACTGTGCTGAACTCTTCCCTGGGATGCTGAGTTCCCACCTGATACCCAACACCTTCCCACGATTAGTAAGAAGAGCTCCGATGTGTTGGGGACACATAAGGTAGCTGTTATTTATCATGTATTCATTTATTCTCTCCCTGTCTATTCCAGCTAGNTGGCCTTGATTGGCTTCTATCTCCCATTGTAAGGACCACCTTCCACACTGTGCTGAACTCTTCCCTGGGATGCTGAGTTCCCACCTGATACCCAACACCTTCCCACGATTAGTAAGAAGAGCTCCGATGTGTTGGGGACACATAAGGTAGCTGTTATTTATCATGTATTCATTTATTCTCTCCCTGTCTATTCCAGCTAGTGCTTTAGAAAGCTGGCAGGACTATTTTCTGCATTTTTGTTTTTATTTTTTTTTCAATGGAAATAGAACCCAGGGAACTAAATAAATTCTCAATATCCCAAGAACTGCAAGTAGCAAAATCAGGATTGGAGTCCAGGTTCATCTCATGCCTAAACTTGCTTCTCTTGTCTGACCCATGTACACACTATCTCCATATTTTCCTCATGAGGCAAGTAAGATCCCTCCCTCCC
>SJYA01001512.1:1355644-1399100 GCA_006410615.1 Neotragus moschatus
AAAAAAAAAAAAAATCCTGCCTTTCACAGGAGACAGCCATCAAGGGGAGGACAGATGACTGGAGAGATGGAAGGAAGGAGGGAGGGAGGGAGAATGGGCGGAGAGAGGGATGGATGGATGGCGGGCTGGATGCAGCAGTGATAGCGGGGTGGAGGAGGGATGGAGGGGGAGGAGTGCAGGCAAGCTTTGGAACCAGAATGACAGATTTTCAAGTCCTAGAAATGATCAGGCAGAACGATTAATCTCATCACTCGCTCCTCTCATATTCAAACAAAAATAGTGAGTAAAAGGATTTACTTCAGTGAGCAACCTCAAAGGCCTTTCAAAGAATCTGGTAGACTTTGCTGGAAACACATTAATCAGCAGCCTGGTACATGGGAACTGGGTTTGTGGGGCTCTGCTGGGAAGTGCTCGCAGCCTGGGCCACAGTCCTCGGAGGAGGGGGTGCGCTTTCTCATATCAGCAAGCGTGAGGCGCAAAGGTCACCAGGCCTGAGGAAGCAGGACATCCATTTCCTCCCCACAGCTTCCTCTGTAACACTACGCTCAGCCTCTGCCCTGGCTGTTTCATCGAAACCCGTCTCTTGAAGGTCACCAATGACATCTTTATTGCTAATTCAAATGGCCTTTTCTTTTACCCCATTCTCATCATCCCCCCCAGAGTCTATTGTTTATCAAAGTCCTCCCAGGGACAGCTGACACAGTTGACCTCTTTTTGAAACTCTCTCCAGCCTACATGACGCTGCACTACTGTGATTTCCCTCCTCCGCGTGAGTAAAGGGTAATCCCAAGAGGACGGAAAAAGAGAGTTCACAGTAGAATTCAGTGAAGGGTGGAGCTGTGCTAGTATCACAGACAGAGCTGACAGTGGCCACCAGGCCCAGCAAAATCTGCCCTCGCCTCCTGCTAATCTCCACTCACCTGCTCCCTCCACCCCAGCCACCTCTTCCTGCTGTCCTGGAAACATACCAGGCACACCAACCATCACTCTCTCCTGGTATCCTCCTGGCTAGAATTTTCACTTCTGCTTCCAAAGGTGAGAAAAACAATGGGATGGATAAAACTCCAAAGATATGTTAGATACAGTAAGTAAATATCCTATGAGACATGTCAAAGGTAGACATAATGAGTGAAATATATGATTTTACAAGCAGGGAATAAACAAGAGTGTTGCTTCTAGAAAGAAAATGATGGAAGGACCAAATAGGAAAGTCCTGATCATGCCATCTCCAGGTGGACAGCTATGCTCATCTCAAATTGGCCATCCCTTGGGGATACATATTATGGTCCCCAGTCTGACTCCACATGTATTCCACCCAGGAGAACTAGGAAAACTCATGGCTGCTCAACAGGCTCACACATGAACCACAGCTATAGGCAAGAGTGGTTGGTCTCGATTCCCTCTGATAGAGCAAGTGCGTTGTTGGTCCCCAGACATCTTCTCTCTGTTGAGCTATAAGTTAAGTTCAAATCTGGTCCTATAACTTTACTCAGTGAGAAGTCTGGTACGTGTGTGTGTGTGTGTGTGTGAGAGAGAGAGAGAGAATATATTAACATCACACAACCCAGAATTCATCTAACCTGCCATCTACTTGCTTACACAACATCCTAAGTCAGCCTACACCAGCTCTTTCCTCTTTCCCCTCTTGCTACTCTCCATGTGTTATGNGTGTGTGTGTGTGTGTGTGTGAGAGAGAGAGAATATATTAACATCACACAACCCAGAATTCATCTAACCTGCCATCTACTTGCTTACACAACATCCTAAGTCAGCCTACACCAGCTCTTTCCTCTTTCCCCTCTTGCTACTCTCCATGTGTTATGTGTTAGGTTGATTCAACAATCTGTATGGTTCGAGCCTCTTAATTTGACCTGTGAGCCTTTCTGTTCCGTAACAGTAGAGCTTGCCTGGTGTTTGAATGCTCCTACTACATCACAGCCATTTCCACAACAATCTCTTTCAAGTCTTTCTCCAGGCAAGAATATGGGAGTGGCTTGCCGTTTCCTTCTCCAGGGGATCTTCCCAACCCCAGTATCAAACCTGGGTCTCCCACATTGCAGACAGATTCTTTACCATCTGAGCCACCAGGGAATCACCTTTGCCAGACTCCTAATTCCACTCTACTATTTTCTTCCCTTCATAGATATCATTTTCAAATGCATATAATTTACTTATTCTGTTCATTGCTGTCTGTCTCTGCCACTAGCTTATAAATCCTCCTGCTTCCTGTCTGTTACGTAGTGATAGTCCACATTCATAACACAGTGCCTGCTGCTGCTAAGTAGCTTCAGTCGTGTCCGACTTNAAAAAATAATAATAATAACCTGTACATAGGCCTATGTCACATTTTAGCTCTTTAAAAGGAACTTGGCAGGTTTCGAGTATTCAGAATTATTTTGTACCAAGTCATCCGTGTAGATTCCGGATCTACGATATTACCGTAGGGGAATTGCCCAAAGTCACGATAAAGATGCTAACCTAGATAAGCAACCCAAAGTCAGATACTCTGGGACAGGCACAAAACAATACAGACAAGTTAGGGCGAGACTTTTAAAGGTCAAAATTATTTATTTAAAATAAATTATTTAAAGGTCAAAAGTATTTGCTCAATGAAACCATACAAATGTCTATTGACTTGTTGTATCAGGGGAGTTACACAAAACGCAAAGGTGCTATTTAATGAAAGCTCTAAAGAGACGTACCCTGCAGATGATGCTAGGCCCTCAAGCCGAGCAAGTCCAAAATGACATTCATCTATTTGCCCACCCCCAGCCTTCTCCCACCCATCACACACGCACACAGCCGTACTGTGTCTCTTTGAAATTCTTATCTGATCATATGTCGATCCTTAATGTCCTTCGTTGGCTCCCTTTGTCCTCAGATCACAGTCTGACATCACCAACATGGACATGATCCCTGTCTACTGCCCTAGGCCCCTGTGTCCATCTGCACCTGCTGTCTTCTGATCCGAGCACTGTGCCTTCTCTCACTAGGTGGGTTCCCCGTCCACATGCACTTGTACTTCTCGCTGATCACTGTTTCATCTCTGTCTTTCCTGTTACAAGAGGGTAGAAGCTCCGGGTCATTTTTCTTGCTGCATAGTAATGCTCAGGGGTATTCATTTAACCTGCCTCTGAATGTGGTTCACAGCAACAGTGAGGTAAGATCAGACTTTAGAGTGAGGAAGACTCTAGGGTGCCTTCCAGGGAGAAACAGGCCCACTCAGCAAGGCTGGATGATTCTGTGGCTTGTCTAATGGCAGTCCTGGAATCAGAATCCTGTTATCCCGACAAGCAGTTCCAAGGACTCTCTGAGAGGACAGATGGAGAGATGGAGGCTACCTTTGGTATAAACATTGGATGTGATAAGGGTTTGGAGGATGAGTGTAAGTCTGGTCCCTGATGCCTCCCTTAGTGAAAGTGAAGGTGTTAGTTGCTCAGTTCTGTCTGACTCTTTGCAATCTCATGGACTGTAGCCCGCCAGGCTCCTCTGTCCATGGGACTCTCCAGGCAAGAATACTGGAGTGGGTTGCCATTTCCTACTCCAGGGGATCTTCCCCACGGATGGAACCTGGATCTCCTGCACTGCAGGCAGATTCTTTACCATCTGAGCCACCAGGGAAGCCCTTGAGTGAAAGCATGAGCTTTTACCCTGTGCTTTGGGAGTTTACCCTGAGTTCTGTGGTTCTCTTTGTTTAGAAGCTTTCAGTGTTCCACTCTATGCCTTTGTGGTTTGGGGAAAGCCATTCAAAGTGATTTTGGTGTGCTCTGAAAAAAGGAAAAGGGAAAGAAAACTAATCTTTATGTTTCCAGGTTTTACACCCACTCTATAAAACATCTGTTACTCTCCCTAATTCAAAATGAGGAAATGTAGTTCAGAGAAGTTAAGCAACAGGGCCTGTGGGGAAATGAGCTCTGATGATTGGGGTCCTCCATGGTGCCAGTCTCCATCTCTAGGGAGGGGGTGCATCAGCCCTCGAAACTGGAGGGAGGAGCTCTTAGGAGACACTGGGGATGCTGGAGACCTTCCTGTTGTTGATGGTAAATTCAGCCTTGGGAATTAGCTAAAGGCAGAAGTTTCCGTCTCCCAAATGTGATACTGTGATTTCTAATAAGAANTGTTACTCTCCCTAATTCAAAATGAGGAAATGTAGTTCAGAGAAGTTAAGCAACAGGGCCTGTGGGGAAACGAGCTCTGATGACTGGGGTCCTCCATGGTGCCAGTCTCCATCTATAGGGAGGGGGTGCATCAGCCCTCGGAACTGGAGGGAGGAGCTCTTAGGAGACACTGGGGATGCTGGAGACCTTCCTGTTTTTGATGGTAAATTCAGCCTTGGGAATTAGCTAAAGGCAGAAGTTTCCATCTCCCAAATGTGATACTGTGATTTCTAATAAGAATACATCTTCGGCTTTGTCCTGGTTCCTGGCACAGAGCTCCTGAAACTCTTGTAAATTCTTAAGTGGTAAGTACACTAGGGGGCTCCCTTGGTGGCTCAGACAGTAGAGAATCTGCCTGCAATGCAGGAGACCTGAGTTTGATCCCTGGGTCAGGAAGATTCCCTGAAGAAGGGCATGGCTATCCCCTCCAGTATTCTTACAAAGAGTCAGACAAGATTGAGTAACTAACCCTTTCACTTGCAAGAACACTAGGAGCATCTCTTGTACCAATGAGGAGATTCTGAGAGCACTCCTGGATGGGCTGGTCATCAGAAAGACCAAGTCATGATTAGATGTTTGGCATTTTCAGCCTCATCCTCTCAACCACACCTCTCTAGAAAGAGGAAAGGGCCTGGAAATGGAGTGAAGGTGCCATCATGCCTACATGATGGAGCCTCCAGGGAAATCCCAAAGTAAGGGGTTCAGAGAATTTCCCGGGTGGTGAACACATCCCTGTACCGGCTGGTGATGCTCCCCAACTCCACAGGGACAGATGCTCCTGAATCCACGTGACCCTTCCAGAACTCACCTTATGTAGCACTTCATCAGGCTGCTCATCTGTACCCTTTAACAAACTAGTAAACAAAAGTGTTTCCCTGAGTTCCGTGAGCTGTTCTAGTAAATAATCAAGTCCCAGGGAGAGAAGATCAGGTGTGTAGCCGTGTCCAGCAGAAGCTGTGGAATCCCGAGGACCTCCACTTGCATTTGGCTTCTGATGTGGGGGAAGGAGCAGTCTGTTGGCACTGAGCCCTTCGCCTGTGGGGTCAGACGCTGCCTCTAGGTAGACAGCACAGAACTGAGTTTAAAAGTAGGACACCCAGCTGGTGTCACCGAAATTGCTCAGTATGGGAAAACCTGGCACCTGTTTCATGTCAGAAGTGTGGTGAGTGTGGTAGTTGTGTCAGAGACACACAGGAGGGAAGATTGGATAGTTTTCTAAGCCACCATCCCAGGCTGGAACCCACCCAGAAATCGAACCATAGTTATGCCAACTGTGTTGGGATTCTAGAAATTCTGTATTATGCCAGTTTTAGTTATCTGTGATCTATTTGTAGTCCTGTACACTTGTGATATGCACTTTTGTTGTTGTTCAGTCACCAAGTCGTGTCCGACTCTTTGTGACCCCAGGGACTGCAGCATGCCAGGCTTCCCTGTCTATCACCATCTCCCGGAGTTTGCCCAAATTCATGTCCATTGAATTGGTGATGCCATCCAACCATCTCGTCCTCTGTCACCCCCTTCCCCTCTTGCCTTCAATCTTTCCCAATATCAGGGTCTTTTCCAGTGAATTAGCAGTTCGCATCAGGTGGCCAAAGTATTGGAGCTTCAGTAAGTCTTTTAAAGTCAAAAGGACCTGGGGAGCTTTCTTCAGAGATGACTAGGAAGGGAGGGACCCAAGAGGGGGGCCTGGCCTGGCCCTCAGGGGACAGGAAGGGTTGGGAAAGCAGACTGAGTCACTGCAGGCTACAATCAAGAAAGAACAAACCAAGGGACCCCAGAGATGTGTGCTTGACAAAGGGCCATATGCTGAGTAAGAAGTAGAGAATCGGACAAAGTCCTCTGACAGGTGTGGGTCTGGAGAGGGAGGAACTGGGCCTCACACCTGGGTGGGAACAACAACTCATCAACCTGTCAAAACCTATTTCCCATCAAGGGAGGCTGACAGCTGCCTGCCTGGCTTGGCAAATGGTGCGTACTGATTGTAAGGGGTGAGGGTCAGGCTTGGAGAGCATTTTGGAGAGAGTACTTGTTTCAAGGCCACAGGGACGGACACCAGAGAAAGTTGCTGCTACCTGTCACTGGTTCTCTGTGGATTAGTGGTTACCAGCCTGGGCCGTTGGTACAAAGGTAAGTCAGAGTCAGCAAAAGCAATAGACTTTATATCACAGATAAGCCTTGTACTCTTTGCGAGATTATTGCACAATACACTGTACCTGAAAGGGAAATGACTTTTGAGGCCCTCCTGTCCCACTCGGCAGGGAGGCGTGAGAATTGAGCCCCACAACACTCTGCCTCCCCTTCTGTAGAGAAACTTCCCTGCTCCCTCCCTCCATGCTCTTCCTTACACCTGCCTGGCCAAACCCCACCCTGGTTAACCCCAGCCTCTATCACTCTGTGACTGCAGCCCTACCCCCGCACAGGGCTGGAAGAAACACCCCACCATGGTAGCTGGTCTTATTTGAAATTCATGGCAGCAGATAGCTGAGATTCTGCTAGGCCCATACTAGCCCAACCAGTTCTGTCATACTTCCCGAGTCAGCTCGCTCCCGCGACCTTGTAGATGATGGTCACGCACCTTCTCCCCTCTTCAAACTTCCATCACATTCTCCCCCTTCCTGACTCTGCTAAACACTTGCTTCC
This sequence comes from Neotragus moschatus, assembly GCA_006410615.1. Lineage (NCBI taxonomy): Eukaryota > Metazoa > Chordata > Mammalia > Artiodactyla > Bovidae > Neotragus > Neotragus moschatus. The sequence continues at coordinate 1,362,442 of SJYA01001512.1, forward strand.
ATTTTACGGTAAAAGTTGAGGCAACCGAAAGAGAAATTCCACACCCCGTCATCTCCACATTCACCTTCCCCCCCACGTGCCTGGTGCTCCGTTCCTTCCCTTCTGTAACTCTGGAGGAGCCGCTCATGCGCATTAGATCCGTGAAACCAATTCTGTACCTTACGTCCCATCCCTTTTCACCTACTCAGGGACACCGTGGCCCACTCGATCTCATGCATCAGTCCTTTCCCTCCTCTCTTGGCCCAGCCCAATAGCATACAAACACGCTAGAATTGCTCCCATGTTACACACACACGTCTTCTGAAATCTACTTTCCCCTCCAGTTATTATCCCACTTGTCCCTTTTCTTTTAGAGCAAAATGCCTTAAAGAGTTTTTAATCCTTTGTGATCTCCACTTTCATTCTTCCCATGCTCTCCAGAACCCACTCCAGTCAGACTTCTGCCTGACTCTCCCACTGCAAGAGCTCTAGGCAAAGACAGCAAGCGGCACATGGTCAAGCCCCAGGGTCACTCCAGAGTCTTTTTTGTCTCATCCACTTGCAGTATCTGTTGTTGCTCTCTCCCTTCTTGAAATACCAACTTCATTTGGCTGGTCGGTCATGACTTCCTCTTGGTTTTCCTCTGAATGCACTGGCCTCTTTTTATTGTCCAGTGAACTTCATCCTCACATGAACTCTGGGTGTGGGGAGTGCCTCAGGGCAGAGTCCTCTGACCTTTTTTGAGCTGAGACTACATTCACTTGCTCAGCTTTNCTGCCCAGGTTCATAAACTTGAGTTTGTTTTCCTCTTGTTCATCTGTCTTTTGTCACCTGATTTGCAAGGCCCTAGCTGGAGAACCTAATACTGGTTGAGTGTTCCTCCCTTATACAGCTGACTATAGAGAAAATTAGGCTGGTGAAATGTAACCAATATAATTCTCTTAGAGAAATTCAATGAAGACTGTCACACTATAAAATGATATGCTAAAATATACCACAAAATATGAGCTTTAATGATGCTTTCATTGCGTTATAGAGAACAGAAAGGTTAGAAAATAAATTGTAACAAAAGCCTAGAAACAATAAATGCAGTTAAAAAAAGTAATGGTCTTTTGATGGCAGGTGAACAGAATAGAAAGGCCATGTTTCCCTGGGGCCCATCTTTCAACAGGCTGACTTATTCAGGTGGTTCTTGGCCCTCTGTCTGGGCCATGATGGGGAGGGGTGTGATGACATTTACAAAGCACTAGAAACCGTGCTTTAGAGCTAAGACCTCACGTTAGAAACTTCCCTCACTGTAATTTAGTCGATGTCTAGATCTATTCCATTTATTGTCACAAAAACATTGTTTAGAAGTCTCTCCTTTTTTTTTTTTTTCCTGAGCAGGATATTTTAATTCTTAAGTTTGTAACTTGCCATTCTCTCTTAATAACAAAAACGTTTTTAGATGTTAAGAGGAATTTCCTATTAAGTTACTCAGCATGGTGTTTGAGCAACAGTGCTTTGAGAGAAATCATGTTAGATTGAAACAACCTCCTTCACAGCCTGGGCTTCCCAGGGGCTCAGGTAAAAGAATCCGCTGCCAAAGTAGGAGACACAGGAGATCCCCTGGGTCAGGAAGATCCCCTAGAGGAGGAAATGGCAACCCACTCCAGTATTCTTGCCTGTAAAATTCCATGGACACAGGAGCTTGGTGGGCCATAGTCCATGGGATCGCGAAGAGATATGACTGAGTGACTAAGCACACACACAGGTCTTCATAGCCCATCTTTCCAGCAGGCCCCAAGATGTGTCTGCTTAACTGGGACTGTTTAGCTGCTCAAGTCTCAGGGAGAAATCCTTACAGGACTCCCACCCCAGTCACAATTGAGAGCAGCCCTCCAGCATCCTTCTGCCTCCCTGGGCTAAGACCACTGATACCCACCAGCTCCGAGTTTCTCTAAAGCCCCTGTACCACTTTTTGAAGAGAGCAGCTCCTGGCTCTTTAAGGGTCCTCTCTGTGGCTGGGATCTCCAGGTGCCCATGACACCTTGCAAGTTTGCTGAAGTCTCTCCAGCCAGACTTGTGCATCACAGAGAGGTGGTAGTTTCATTCAAGTTAATGCTACAGAAGATAACTAAGGATGGAGGGGGGGCTGTGGAAGAGGAATGTGTTGGGCATTTTGCAGTATGCCTTTATGGTGCAGGAAAGTCAGCCTGCACCAGTAGAAGTTGTGCTGGTCCTGGAGATAGATCAATGGGGTCTCAATCCAGGTCAGCCATTTATTTATTATGTAAGTTAACCCACAAACCTCTTTCTATGTCTTCTAAAAAAAGAGAAAGTGTTAGTCCTTCAGTTGTGTCCGACTCTTTGCAGCCCCATGGACTGTAGCCCACCAGGCTCCTCTGTCCATGGGATTCTCCAGGCAAGAATACTGGAATGGGTAGCTATTCCCTTCTCAAGGGGATCTTCCCAATCCAGGGATTGAACCAGATCTCCTGCATTGCAGGTAGATTCTTTTACCATCTGAGCCACCAGGGAAGCCCATATCCTATCTATAAATTGAGGTGTGTATATATCATATATATTATATATACTTTTGAAAGTCTGTGATGTGTGGCAGCTATGTGAGACTACGCTAAGAGTGGGTGGGGCTCACTTAAATCAGATTCAGCCAAGGGAGTCAGATCCAGCAAATCACACCACAATTATGCCTCCAAAAGAGGACTTACAGACTCAGGAGGCAGTAATTAAGGTTCCTGATTGCATATTATTCAGAGGTTCCTCACCTGCTTTAAGGAATCAGCCTCTACAGACACAGCCTGAAGCACAGCCTGAAGGAGTATGGGCTAAATTTAAAAGAAATCAAGGCCTGTGCAAAGAAGCTCTGTAATAACTAAAAATGAAACCATAGTTCTCCTCTCCCGTACTTCACTCAGGTTCCAGGGAGGCAACTTAAACCTCACCATGTCTAACCTTACCTCACAGGAAGGACTAGAGCCCCAAGATGCTATTTGATAGGAAGCTATGGGCCACAAGAAGACCTTGCTTTTGACCAGCTGGTCTTAAACTTGCTGCCCAACCAAAACACCTGGGGAGTTTTTTAAATGACCCACAGGGTACTGGTAAACCGGCCCTTAGGGAAGGAGGAGGGGAACTTTGTGATATGTAGTTGTTTGCTGATGGCTGTGGTGGAATTACCACATGGGGGCCAACTTTAAACCACCAAACTGATGTCTCTGAACACAGAGTCAGGGAGAGAGGCAGAACTGGGATGAGCCAGCCCCAGGAGAGCAGTGAGGTAACAGGGCCTTTCTGGAGGGCCTGCTTTAAATGGACGGGGGTAGGTTCCAGCCAGGAATGTGGAAAACCAGCCCCGGGTGCTCCTGACTCACAGCCATGTTTGAGCACCACAGACCCTGGCCGTGGGCATCGCTGTCTCTCCTGCCCGCGCCTTTCCCTGCCTGCTTTACAGCTCAGCTCAGTACATTCCCTTTAGAATGATGGTGCCATATTCGGATCATGTGCTTTGAGTAAGCCATCCCCTTCTTCTCAAGGCTCAGAGGTAAAGAATCCACCTACAATGCAGGAGATGTAGGAGACCTGGGTTTGATCCCTGGGTCGGGAAGATCCCCTGGAGAAGGACATGGCAACCCACTCCAGTACTCTTGCCTGGAGAATCCCATGGACAGAGGAGCCATCTGGGCTACAGTCCACGGGGTCGGAGAGAGTCGGACATGACTGAGGGACTAAACAACTCCTCTTCCTTCTCTCNTCCCCTGGAGAAGGACATGGCAACCCACTCCAGTACTCTTGCCTGGAGAATCCCATGGACAGAGGAGCCATCTGGGCTACAGTCCACGGGGTCGGAGAGAGTCGGACATGACTGAGGGACTAAACAACTCCTCTTCCTTCTCTCTGGCTCCAAGTTCCTTCCTGGGTGTGTGAGGGGGATGGGTGGAGGAGGAGATTGTCTCTAAAAGCAGTTCATTTATTCGAAAACGTGTGTTAAATAATACATTCAAGGCACAGGCTGGGCCCTCAGGAAACAAGGTTGAAGAACATGCTCTTATCTTCAAGTACCTTGGAGTCTGCAGACAGGAAAAGTCAGTCAGCGGTGGGGGGTGGGGGGGTATCAAGGGAGTGCAGCCAAGGGGGATGGGCACAGACGCGATGATGCACTAAACCAGCAGCTTTCCAGACACCACCACACGCCCCACCCCCACTTGCAGCCAGCATAGTGAACATGCTGAAAATGGGAAAGCTAACTGTAGTATGAGACAGCGCTCCCCTGTCAGTTTTCATTCCAGTCCCAAATTGATGCCAATGCCAAATAATGTTCAGACTACCATAGTTGGGTTCATTTCATGTGCTAGTAAGATTATTCTCAAAATCTTTCAAGCTAGGCTTCAACAGTATGTGAACTGAGAACTTCCAAATGTACCAGCTGGATTTAGAAAAGGCAGAGGAACCAGAGATCAAATTCCAACATTCACTGGAACATAGAGAAAGCAAAAGAATTCCAGAAAAATATCTGCTTCATTGACTGTGCTAAAGCCTTTGATTGTGTAGATCACAACAAACTATAGTTTCCACAACAAACTGTGGAAAATTCTTAAAAAGATGGGCACTTCAGTTGTGTCCAACTGCAATCCTATGAACTGTAGCCCACCAGGCTCCATTGTCCATGGGATTCTCCAGGCAAGAACACTGGGGTGGGTTGTCATTCCCTTCCCCAGAAATGTCACCAATAGGACATGGTAAAATATTTTATGATACCCCCCATGACAATATCTTTGCAACCATATTTTGGAGAATGTATTGCTTACTTGTGACGTAATAACTAAAGGAAAATGCACAATGTGGTCTAATAACTATGTACCACAAAAATCTCAGTTTCTCAGAGAAGAACACATGTGGAGAAAAAGACTAGGAAAAGAAATTATAAAATGGTAATGCCATTCCATTCTTGCTAGGTAGTAAAAAATACCACAGATTTTTATTTATTCTTTTATGGTTTTTACTTTCCAAATTTTCTAAGTAAGCATTTTTATAATAGGGGGAAGAAAAATATTGCCTAAATATTGTTAAAGTGGCAGCTGAAGAGAACCAGACCAGAAGTAGAACAATTGTTAGTTGTTGGTAACTAATTAGGTTGTTGATATTTACTGTCCATTAGATTTCTGAGTCTTTGTTCATGGCACACCAGAGTTGTAAGCAGTATTCTTAGAAATTCTCCGGACCTCAATCCCCTTCCATTCCCCTACTATGGTCCCCATCAAGATTTCTCGAATCTCTGGACTCTCATCCTATCACCTGCACTCTCAGCATTCCTAAGTGATTTGAACTTTCCTAGCTGCTGCAATTCTAGCTTTTCTCACAAAATTGAGAGAGCCTCCATTCCACTCTCCTTGGGGATAAGAATGCTTATAAGATTTTTTTATATCCCCAGGAAGAACCATGTGATCCCATGTCTGTGATCAGAGTTTCTGCTGTGGTCAGAAACTCTGTGGTCAGTTTCTGTGATCAGAGTTTCTGCTCTGATCACTGCTTTTGCCCAGTGCAACCTGAGATAGCCATGGTCCACACCACGAGACTCTTCATTAGCAATGCATGGTAATAATTGGACTATGGTGGACTAGCTTGCATGCTCCAGGGAATTTCATCAGTGGGCTGGCATTTTGAAACTGAGCCAGGCCCATTAGGCTCTTCCCTTGGAGACTTGAATTGGGAAGGACAGAAAGGAACAAGCAGCTAGCAGAAGCTAAAGTTGAAGGGATACACAGATGAAGTCAGGAGGGAAGGCTGTGTTCACGGTAAGTCATGGCCATCCAGTCATGAGAAAGCAGAAACTATGAGCAGGCAGAGTCAGTGAGGCAGGGAAAAGGCATGCAGAGTAGAGGGGAAAGGTGAGCTGCAGTGAGAGGCAAGCCGGCAAAATAGCATGAGGGAGAATCAGAGTGAAGTTTCAGACACTCCAGCTACTGAGGCTCTTAGATGTTGCTGCCTCACCACACGCTGGCTGATATGCTGTTTCCTATTTTTCACTTTGGTTCATCTCCCTAGGTTCCATGTGTTTCCTTATAATAACAAACCCACTCTACCACCCTGCCTCCCTTTGTGCTAATCTTATGTTACAGAAGTCTCTTTTTCTTGAAATCAGAAGCACTGAGGTTGAATTTTGGTTGATCCATTTACTTATTTACTGAATTGTATATCCACTTATTAAATAATATATTAAAATTGTGCCGATATTCTATTCCCTAGGGACATGAAAATATGTGATTTGATACTTGTTCTTACTGATTATCTGCATGGGCCTTCACAGTGGTGATAGAACATAAATATGAGAGGTATAAAGGATAGAATGGATATGATTGGATACTGGGGATGGGTGAGAGAAAGTATAAGGAAAAGACATGAGAGAATTTTTAGACGATGGTTCAGAATGTTGTCTGGGTCACGGACAGAATGACAGTGCTGTTCTCCAGAACAAAGAATTCAAGGATGATGAGCATTGAATTTAAGGACATCTGGGTCTTGGTATCCAAACTGCAGCTGTGGAAAGAGATCATAACTTAAAACATAGATTTAGGAACAATAAATATTACCAATAATATTTGGATCTATGGCTTTCATAATGAGAAGAAGGCTGAGAACTACATTCTGGGTACCATTTCACGGGAGGCAGAGAATTAAGTTTCGAGAAAGGGGCTACATAGGAGTGACCCATTAGTAGGAGAACCAAGAGATGAATACGTCACAGATGCTAGAGAGTGGTAGATTGTTTCAAGCAGGGGGACATAATCAACAGTGCAAGTGCCACAGAGATACTGAGAAAGGTAAGGTACAGACTGAAAGATGCCCATTATATTTGCAAAACGGAAGTTCCTGGTGACCTAGATGAGAGGGCTGAGTGAGAAAACCACCAAGAGAATACTGAGCTGAGGGTCAAACAGTAAGCATGAATTATTCATTCAGTAAGTTAGACTCAAACAGGGAAGAGACAGAGAAACATCCCAGGAAGGAGATGTGAGGATGCGAGGGGATGCAGAGTTGGCAATTAATGGAGCCCATCCATTGGTCTTCACCCTTTTCCACACGGTGGAAAAGTTTAACTCTCTTGGGTTCCAGCTGAGCATGGCTGAGTGTCCGCACAGATCGGCTCCTCTGTGTTCTGGGCTCCTCCCCACGCCCCCCACAAGCCCCACGGAGAGCCCCTGCGGAGCTCCTGCATGCAGTCTCTTCTGCCTCTGTCCAGCCTCCTCTTCCTGCAAGACTGGAAGAGAACCGCCCCCTCTTCCAACTGAAACCCTGGCTCTGAGGTCTTCCTAGCTGTTCCACGTCTGCCTATAGGCATGTGTATGCCATGCTCTTCTAAAGAACCGGAGAGACAAAGTGGGGATTACACTGTGTAGGAGGAAACTAGGAGCTGTCCTCCAAAGTATGGTTTAGGAAGAAAGAAAGCAGATGTGCCCAGGATTGGGTGTGGGCCCTCTAAGTCCCATCTGCTCCAGGGTCCCCCACATCTGCTGGCGCCTATTCACATGCCTCCCTAAACAAACATTCATCCTCAAAGGATAGATTTATAAAAGGGGATAAAATACATTGTTAACTCTGATAAATTTCAGGAATCCTCTCTGCTGTGGATTCAATAAGGCATGATGTTATAATCCCTTAGTTACACTAGAGGAATTTTGAGATGAGATAACTTGAATTCAAATAAACTTGAGGGAGATTCTCCTTAGGTTCTGTATGGGGGAAGGGAAAGGAATCCTTCATGCTGAGCTTGGTCCCTACTGGGAAAGACAGGTTGTTGTCCTTTAGTCTCTAGGTTGTGTCTGACTCTTTTGCAACCCCATGGACTATAGCCCACCAGGCTCCTCTTTCCATGGGATTTTCCAGGCAAGAATACTGGAGTGGGTTGCTATTTCCTACTCCAGGGGCTCTTCCCGACCCAGGGATTGAACTCGAGTCTCCTGCATTGGCAAAAGGATTCTTTACCACTGACCCACCTAGGAATAGGTGATAAATGGAGTCTAGTTCCTGAGTAAGAAGGGGTGGGGCTCTGGGGCACAGGAGGGCATAGGTTACCTGCTAAAAGAGAAAGAGGAAGGTTTGGGGACAGATATTGGCACCCCAGTCAACTAACACTTTGCAACCGCATGGTCTCTACCCTGCCAGGCTCCTCTGTCCATGGGATTTTCCAAGCAAGAATGTTGGAGTGGATTGCCATTACCTTCTCCAGGGGATCCTCCTGACCCAGAAACCAAATCTACATCTCCTGCTTTGACAGGCGGATTATTTACCCCTCTGCCATCTGGGAAGCCTCAAATAGACATGCTACTCTACATTTGAAGCAATCTATACATAAGCAAATTTTGCTTCCCTGGTCATTTCCTATTATTCCATGGAGGCCCTGGCTTCTAGGATTACAATTATATTAATGTCCAAGAAGGCACTGTAAAAATAATTTTAAAATGATATAACTTGTAAGGATCTTTATAGTTTGATCTTCTGGATCCTAATCATGAGACCAGCTGGAGAGAAACTTGTCAAAGAACTTCAGGAGTACTGAATTATTGGAATTTATCAGATATCAGATGTTTGAGAAATGGAGAAAGGTAAAGTCACAGCTTTTAGGGTCCTATCTTTAGACTGCTGCATCAAAAGACCTGGGATTCTGTTCAACTGAACAGCAACAAATGAGCATTATGCTGGACTTCAGGGTTTTCATACCAAAATGATGCAAATACACTCAGTGCCTATAAGAAGTTTACAGTCAGTCAGAGGAAGAAAAATACAGACATCGATAATGATTTTGTAGACTTTATGGCAGACACAGCCCCAGGCCTAGAGATTCTGATTAATTGGGCCAGGGAATCAGTGTTTTCTGAAAGCTCCCCTGTGACTCTCCTGTGCATCATGGTTGAAAACCCCTGCTCTGGCTCCTAAGGCAAGTGTAGGTGGATTAATGAGTTATGGTACAGATGGGAAACAGTGGAAACAGTGTCAGACTCTATTTGGGGGGGCTCCAAAATCACTGCAGACGGTGATTGCAGCCATGAAATCAAAAGACGCTTATTCCTTGGAAGGAAAGTTATGACCAACCTAGATAGCATGTTAAAAAGCAGAGATATTACTTTGCCAACAAAGATCCATCTAGTCAAGGCTATGGTTTTTCCAGTGGTCATGTATGGATGTGAGAANGGGGGGGCTCCAAAATCACTGCAGACGGTGATTGCAGCCATGAAATCAAAAGACGCTTATTCCTTGGAAGGAAAGTTATGACCAACCTAGATAGCATGTTAAAAAGCAGAGATATTACTTTGCCAACAAAGATCCATCTAGTCAAGGCTATGGTTTTTCCAGTGGTCATGTATGGATGTGAGAGTTGGACTGTGAAGAAAACTGAGCTCTGAAGAATTGATGCTTTTGAACTGTGGTGTTGGAGAAGACTCTTGAGAGTCCCATGGGCTGCAAGGAGATCCAACCATTCCATCCTAAAGGAGACCAGTCCTGGATGTTAATTTGAAGGACTGATGCTGAGGTTGAAAATCCAATACTTTGGCCACCTCATGCAAATAGTTGGCTCATTAGAAAAGACCCTGATGCTGGGAGGGATTGAGGGCAGGAGGAGAAGGAGATGACAGAGGATGAGATGGCTGGATGGCATCACTGACTCAATGGACATGAATTTGGGTGAACTCCAGGAGTTGGTGATGGGCAGGGAGGCCTGGCATGCTGCGATTCATGGGGTTGCAGAGTCGGACACGACTGAGCAACTGAACTGAACTGAACAGGTAATACTGCAGTGAGAGGCTGGGGCCTCCCTGTAGAAGGCCTTGAAAACAATCTTGAGGGAAAGAGGTTATTACACCTAAATGGTAAGATTATTCCAGCAAAAGTGGGGGAAGAAGATTGGCATGCATAGGCACTGAAGGTCATGAGGTCAGTTAGGAAACTTGGAAAGGCAAAAGGAATCAAGGGTCGAGTGCAGAATTGGGAAAGTAGGAATGAAAAGGAAGGAGTAAGTGAGAGAAACATGATAACAGGTAGGATGTGAAATCTAATGAGATGGAAAGAGGGGAAGAAGAGGCAGGAGTCCAAATGGTCCTCAGAGCTTTATGTGTGGGTAACCGGATAAAGGTAATACGTTAAAACACATAAGGAAATCAGACACTGGTGCTGGTGATCTTAGTATGGAGGAATGAAGAGTAGAGGATTCGAGGGAAAGGTCAGAGAGAAAAGTTGGAAGATAAAGATAAGGAGCAGATAACCCATGATGCTCCTACTTCAAAAATAAAACAAGAGCTGCCACTGTTCCAGGAGCAAACCCTTTTCAAAACCATCTTTCTAAAATTAGCATTGTAAGTATATTTAAACAGTTACTGGAACTTTTACTGATTTCCTATTGCTGCCATAACAAATTATCTCAAACTTAGTGGCTTAAAAGCAATGCAGCTATATATATTAACTTACAGCTCTGTAGGTTAGATGTCTGAAGTGGGTCTCTCTGGGTTAAAAATACGGTGTTGGCAGGGCTACACTCTTGTCTGGAAAGTCTGAGAAAGAATCCATTTCCTTGCCTTTTCCTGCTTCTAGAATCTGCCTGTAGACCTTGGCTCGTGGGCCCCACTCCCTCCATTTTCAAGGCCAGAAATGGTGAGTCTAGATTTTTCATATTGAATCACTCTGACTTCCTCTTCTGCCTCCCTCTTCCACTTCTAAGGGCCCNGCAGGGCTACACTCTTGTCTGGAAAGTCTGAGAAAGAATCCATTTCCTTGCCTTTTCCTGCTTCTAGAGTCTGCCTGTAGACCTTGGCTCGTGGGCCCCACTCCCTCCATTTTCAAGGCCAGAAATGGTGAGTCTAGATTTTTCATATTGAATCACTCTGACTTCCTCTTCTGCCTCCCTCTTCCACTTCTAAGGGCCCTTATGATTATATTGGACCCACACAAATAATCTATGATAAACTCCCCCATTTTAAGGTCAGTCAATTAGCAACCATAATTCCAACTAAAATCTTCATTCTCATTTTCCATGTGATATAATGTAGTGACAGGTTCTGGCAATTAGGACATGGACATCTTCGGAGACCATTATTCCATTTACCACAGAGATGTTTCATGTTTTTAGGCTCATATTATAAATTCAACTCTGACTTCCAGGTCTGTTTAGTATTTTATAATGCGCATATCAGATGGTGACCGCAGCCATGAAATTAAAAGATGTTTATTCCTTGGAAGAAAAGTTATGACCAACCTAGATAGAATATTTAAAAGCAGAGACATTACTTGGCCAATGAAGGTCCGTCTAGTCAAGGCTATGGTTTTTCCATTGGTCATGTATGGATGTGAGAACTGGACTGTGAAGAAAGCTGAGCATCGAAGAACTGATGCTTTTGAACTGTGGTGTTGGAGAAGAATCTTGAGAGTCTCTTGGACTGCAAGGAGATCCAATCAGTCCATTCTAAAGATCAGCCCCAGAATTTCTTTGGAGAGAATGATGCTGAAGCTGAAACTGCAGTACTTTGGCCACCTCATGCGAAGAGTTGACTCATTGGAAAAGACTCTGATGCTGGGAGGGATTCGGGGCAAGAGGAGAAGGGGAAAACAGAGAATGAGATGGCTGGATGGCATCACTGACTCAATGGAAGTGAGTCTGAGTGAACTCCAGGAGTTGGTGATAGACAGGGAGGCCTGGCATGCTGCGATTCATGGGGTCGCAAAGAGCTGGGCATGACTGAGCAACTGAACTGAAAACTTTGTTCCTTTTTATAGAGGCCTTACTCTATGGTATTAGAACTAACTCCCACAAGCCAGAAAATATTGGGGTATAGTTCAACCTAGAGGAATAATATTAACTTGAGTGTAAATGTAAAAAATTACAGAGGATTCCATTCTGTTATTATAGAAGTCAAGAAGTTTCTTAATTACTTTTACCATTTTACTTCTATGTTTTTCATTTCGTGAGACTTGTAATCATTTGCTAGGGTGGCAGTAACAAAGAACCACACATTGGGTGGTGGCTTAAACAACAGAAATTTATTTTCTCACAGTTCTGGAGTCTAGAAGTCTGAGACCAAGGTGTCAACAACGATTGGTCTCTTCTGTGGTTCATAGAGAAGGCTGTGTCCCAAGCTTCTCTCCTTGGCTGGTAAAAGTCTGTCTTATCTCTCATCATGCCTCTATCTTCCCATCATCTTCCCTTGGTACATATCTGTGTCCAAATTTCTTCTTATAAGGACAACAGTCACTGGGTCAAGGGCATCCCCAATGACCTCATTCTAGCTTACTTGCCTCATTAAAGACCCTGTCTCCAAATCAGTGTCATTCTGAGGGCCTAGCAGTTAGGACTTAAACATATGAATTTTTCAGGGAGACAATTCAGGCCATAACATAATGTGCTGGGCTAAGTCGCTTTAGTCATGTCTGACTCTTGGCAAGCCTGTGGACCGTAGCCTGCCAGGCTCCTCTGTCCATGGGATTCTCCAGGCAAGAATACTGGAGTGGGTTGCTATTTCCTTATCCCATAACATAATAGGGTAAACCTATTACAAAATGAATCTCTCATGCCAACTCTGCTGCTTGGTGGCTGCCTCAGAGCATCTTTTGGGAAGGATTCTGAAGGCATATCTGGGTTCATCTGGAAAGAGCACCGGAATCAACCAGCAATGACTGACTGGTGGATGCCGGCTAGTGGAGTAGCAAGTAGCATCCCATTGATGTGAAACCCTCTCATTGACTCAATTATCACACAAGGAGTGAGAGATTCTTTTTGCTCAGTATAGAGTAGACTACGATCTTCGAAAAATAACGTTGGATGCTGATGTACTAAGCCATCGTTTACTTTATAGCCTAGACTTCATTGCCTCACTTCCACTAGATGTTTTAAACATCTTTAATTGTATATAGTACCAGACTTACTGGTTCCAAATAGGAAAAGGAGTATGTCAAGGTTGTATATTGTCACCCTGCTTATTTAACTTATATGCAGAGTACATCATGAGAAACGCTGGACTGGAAGAAACACAAGCTGGAATCAAGATTGCTGGCAGAAATATCAATAACCTCAGATATGCAGATGACACCACCCTTATGCAGAAAGTGAAGAAGAACTAAAGAGCCTCTTGATGAAAGTAAAAGAGGAGAGTGAAAAAGTTGGCTTAAAGCTCAACATTCAGAAAACGAAGATCATGGCATCCAGTCCCATCACTTCATGGGAAATAGATGGGGAAACAGTGGAAACAGTGTCAGACTTTATTTTGGGGGGCTCCAAAATCACTGAAGATGGTGACTGCAGCCATGAAATTAAAAGACACTTACTCCTTGGAAGAAAAGTTATGACCAACCTAGATAGCATATTCAAAAGCAGAGACATTACTTTGCTGACTAAAGTCTGTCTAGTCAAGGCTATGGTTTTTCCAGTAGTCATGTGTGGATGTGAGAGTTGGACTGTGAAGAAGGCTGAGCGCCGAAGAATTGATGCTTTTGATCTGTGGTGTTGGAGAAGACTCTTGAGAGTCCCTTGGGCTGTGAGGAGATCCAACCAGTCCATTCTGAAGGAGATTGGCCCTGGGATTTCTTTGGAAGGAATGAGGCTGAAGCTGAAACTCCAGTACTTTGGCCACCTCATGCGAAGTGTTGACTCATTGGAAAAGACTCTGATGCTGGGAGGGATTAGGGGCAGGAGGAGAAAGGGATGACCGAGGATGAGATGGCTGGATGGCATCACTGATTCGACGGGCGTGAGTCTGAGTGAACTCCAGGAGTCGGTGATGGACAGGGAGGCCTGGCGTGCTGCGATTCATGGGGTCACAAAGAGTCGGACACAACTGAGCGACTGACCTAACTAACTAACCAGACTTACCAGTGCCTAAATGCTCAAATAATGATTAGAGAAACTGCCTTAGGAATCCAAGTCATTAATAAGCCATTAAAATGAATCACACATTTGTAAAAGATGCCTTTTATAGGAAAAATGAATCATTGGAGAAGGCAGCCATTATATTGTTTTGAGAACTACATACAGATGAGACTTGTAATCATTTAACAATAGTACACTTGGGCATCATCCACACACACAAAAAGGAACTGATTAGAAAACTTTGGGGACCTGATCTTGTTTTCATTGAAAGTGGCAAAGCATTATTATTCAAGGATTAATTTGATTTATATAAGATTAACCCTGTGAAAAAAATCGATGAGGTATATAGTCCCTGGAATAGTGTGACATGTTTATCAAAACTATGCCATAAAAGGTAGAGTTTTGAACCAGCCATTTACAAGACTGACCACTACTATCATTTTTGAGGGTGAGTCTGCAGTTGACTATTGGAGAAAGAAATAGCAACCCACTCCAGTGTTCTTGCCTGGAGAATCCCAGGGATGGGGGAGCCTCATGGGCTGCTGTCTATGGGATTGCACAGAGTCGGACACAACTGAAGTGACTTAGCAGCAGCAGCAGCAGCTGCAGTTGAATTGAAGAAAATTTGGCCGAGAGCCTTGTCCTAATTAATCCCAGCCATGTGTCTCTGTGCTTATGCAACCATGAGGCTAAAGGTGCAGTAGACAGACAGGTAAGGCTGTTCCAAACAAGAGGGCTGAAGGAGAGTGGCTGACACTCAGCATTATTCAGTAAAGGAGCCAATTCTTTTGGGAGGACTGATGTTTCAAGGCTTGCATCAGATGCCCAGAGATCTGACAAGATAAACCAGAATGTGCACTGGATGTACTCTACACCGTGTTTATTTTCACCACAAAAGTTAGTCTTTGCTGACAAGTATGGAGTGGGACCAAGCTGGCTTCCTGCCACCCAGCTGAAGCTCTTGGGGACAGTGTCATGTGAGGCTGGCCCTCAAGAGAACCAGTGTGACGCAGCCAGTTCAGCTGACACCAAAGCCTTCCCCCCGGGCTGACCTGACAGTAGTAGAATCAGGACATAGAAGGGCTACCAAGGAACAGATGAGCAGTCACTCCTCTCCTCTCTCACGCTGCCTGGTAGTTCTCATTATAATTTTAAGTCCACAAGTATTATATCAATAGGAATCATATAGAGAGTCTGAATATATCAATCATTTAAAAAATATCAATACGAAATTATAAAAAATAGTTAAGCTCACAAATGTTATATGAATGTGAATCCTTATGAAAGATGTGACCATATCAAACACATTTTAAATATCAATACAAAATTGTAAAATATATATAAAAATGTAAAGAATGTTCTCTTAATGGGAACCCTCCTACACTGTTGGTAGGAATGTAAATCGGTGCAGCCACTATGGAAAACAGTATGAGCTTCCTTAAAAAGCTAAAAATAGAGTTGCCATAAGATCCAGAAATCCCACTCCTGGGCATATATCAAGGAAAAACTATAACTTGAAAAGATATCTGCACCTCAGTGATCATAATAGTACTATTTACAATAGCCAAGACATGGAAACAGCCTGAATGCTTGTCAGCAGGTGACTGGACAAAGATGTGGTGCGTATGCACAATGGACTATTACTCAATTAGAAAGAAGGAAATAACCCAGTTTTGACAACATGGGTGGACAGAGTGCGTCTCTAATAGCTAGACTACATGGGTCCTGAAACCCAATAGCAGAAAGACAACTGGGCCTTCTTGCCATCTCTCCCAGTATCCCACTAGCAGAATCTGTGCTGCCCTTGAAGCCTTTGACTCTGTTGGTTAAAAATCTTAGTTCTTAGGGAGAAATCATCAGCCAGAGGACACAATAAAGGTTCCACTGAACTTGTAACTACCACCAGATCACCATCCACCAGCAGCCATGTGTTTATGCTACCATGGAAGTAAGTGCCAATGATTCACATGAAGTTCTGCGGGTTTTTCCTATACAATGGGTCAGAGAAGAGTACATTTAAAATCTAGGAGATATACTGGGGCACCTCGTGGTGACTCCTTGCCAAGTGAGAATGATGAATGGGCAATTGCAGCTATTATCCCCCCCAAAAAGCAAGGTAACATCACTAGACAGTGAAAACCTGAGTCGGCCATCAGGCAAATCATTGAGGCCAGCTCAGTGATGGTTGAGTAAAAGAGACTTCTAGAATGGATGGTGAAGCAAGAAGATAATGAAAATCAGTTATTGTCTATTGGATTAGCTACAGTGGGAACTATAGTTTGTTTTACTAATCCTCTCGCTTTGGTTTTTTCAAAGACATAACTGGCTACTGCCTTGAAACAGACTCTCTGAACTTACACTTTCTCTCTTGAATAAATAAGTGAGAAAATCTTATTCTCACAAAAATGGAGGCTCTATATTTCAGTTATGGGTGTTGGACACACAGCACAGTTGAATCTGAGTGGTGCAAGGTGTGTGCTGTATCACACACTTAGGTGCCACATCCACGTCCCTTGCTTCTGAGGTCTTTGGGCGTGATTTCCACGTCTCCACATGTAGCCTGAACTTCCAGCAGCCAAACTGCACACAGCGCTTGTCTCATGCCGGCACCACGCACTCTTTGCCTCCTCCCTGGCTTTCCTGTTGATGCTGAGGAATCAAGCACCAGGAGAACTTCTTGAGGTTCCTACAGTTACCACCCAGAAACTCAGAATGCATGTCCCAAGGGACCAATCTGTAACCAATGAGGAAGGGAGCTGAGGGAATGTTTCTCCATCCCTCTTCCATTACTCCCACCCCCAACAATCCATACTGACAATGCCACTCACTCAGGGGAAAATCCCAGATCACCTCCCCTCAACACTGTCACCACCCAACAAAACCTCAGTAGTTTATCTCTGTCTACGATCCCCAGATCGGAGAAGGTGATGGCACTTCACTCCAGTACTCTTGCCTGGAAATTCCCACGGATGGAGGAGACTGGTGGGCTGCAGTCCATGGGGTCACACAGAGTCAGACACAACTGAAGCGACTTAGCAGCAGCAGCAGCGTGAGCCCCAGATGATTTTGGTAATTTACATGAGAACACAATGGTACTTAACAGACTCCAATATTCCCCTCATATCAAAGCCTCCCAGGCAAAGAGCGCTCAAGCAAAGCAACTTAGTGTTCAAGTCCTTTCCAGTTGTGGAGTGTCCAGTAGACTCTCCCCCAGAAAGGCAGTGTAAATCTCCCCCAGGTCTCCCACACTGTGGATAGCAAACAATATTGGTTCTTCTTGCTCTGGCTTTACTTGATCTTAGTTCAGGTTTTCTCTTGGTGGACTGGGTGTTGATGGTTAGACCAGGATCCTCAGCCAGTGCCCCAGGCGCTAGACAGGTAAAGCCACCAGACAGGTAAAGCCTGTAGCTTGGAGAGAGGTGCTTCCCAGCGCTGGGCAAGTGACCCAATCCCCTGCAGCAGGCCCCGCCTATCCAGTGACCCCGAGGGTCCCACTCCCTAAGGGCCACTCCTTGTTTCATCTGGTTGCGTGCCAGGGGCTTCTCTTCCTCGTGATTTATTTCACGTGGACCATGTGAGTGCTGCTCTGGACTCAACAGTTCTTATCAGCTTAACTTCCTACATGAGCCCTAGAGGAGCCCCCTTGCCCTACCCATTTTTTTTCCCTCCAGAATGAAAAACACTAAAAAACACAGTTAAGTGAAAATAATGCTTTGGAGGGAAGAGGGATATCACAGCTTAATATTTTCATTTTTAACAAAGAAAGTACTAAAGGCATCAGAAAGACTTCCCAAGGTTCTCAGTGACCAGCTCACAGCCCAGGGTTCAACAGAAATGTGAACTTTAAGACTTGCTCCTCGAAAGTCTAGTTGGCAACTATTTCTAGAACAGAGATTCCCAGGCTTGTGAAATTTCAAAACCAAAGCTTTAGAGAATGGCAGGGTTTTATTTTGTCATGTAGAGGCATTACAAACAGAAGACCCTGCCAATTTAGTCTCACCATTGAATTTGAGATGAAACGACATTTTTAACATCTGAAACTGGAAGAGCGTGATTCGAATAAAGGAGAGCTTTTGACTAAATTAACATCAAGAAAAAAAATCACTGCCTTGTTCTTTTCTTCATTTCACTCATGATAAATGTCGGTTGGTCCAACTAGACCTGCAAGAGTCCACAGTCTGGCCATGGGAATCGTTCTTCTGTNATCAAGAAAAAAAATCACTGCCTTGTTCTTTTCTTCATTTCACTCATGATAAATGTCGGTTGGTCCAACCAGACCTGCAAGAGTCCACAGTCTGGCCATGGGAATCGTTCTTCTGTAGCATAACTCAACCAAGAATTTGCAGTTTCCTGTGCAGTGATGGGAACTCCATGATGGGTACCAGGATGTTACTAGCTCTCCATGGCCCATTCTGGAGACCTGCTCCACCCTCTGACCATGATCAATAAGAAGCTTTCAATTAAGATGGAGAATGCAACCACATAGCATCTAAATACAGCTGCGCTGTGCAAAGAATACCAACAACTTGGGATACAGAGCATTTTCAGTTGCTAGTCCAAGTAAAATGGATTATTTTTTATTATTCCTTAAGCAATCCCTATTTAAAATCTGTAAGACACTGTTGCAAGAAGAAAAACATAATGAAGTATTACCTTATGGCAACGTGTTTTTAATTACAAACTATCAAATTACTAAGAAACTTCAATATCAAAGGAAACTCTTGGAATTGGAAGAGCCCCTAAAAGTCATCGGGTGCCGCTCTCCATGGCTCAGGAANATCAAGAAAAAAAATCACTGCCTTGTTCTTTTCTTCATTTCACTCATGATAAATGTCGGTTGGTCCAACTAGACCTGCAAGAGTCCACAGTCTGGCCGTGGGAATCGTTCTTCTGTAGCATAACTCAACCAAGAATTTGCAGTTTCCTGTGCAGTGATGGGAACTCTATGATGGGTACCAGGATGTTACTAGCTCTCCATGGCCCATTCTGGAGACCTGCTCCACCCTCTGACCGTGATCAATAAGAAGCTTTCAATTAAGATGGAGAATGCAACCACATAGCATCTAAACACAGCTGCGCTGTGCAAAGAATACCAGCAACTTGGGATACAGAGCATTTTCAGTTGCTAGTCCAAGTAAAATGGATTATTTTTTATTCTTCCTTAAGCAATCCCTATTTAAAATCTGTAAGACACTGTTGCAAGAAGAAAAACGTAATGAAGTATTACCTTATAGCAACGTGTTTTTAATTACAAACTATCAAATTACTAAGAAACTTCAACATCAAAGGAAACTCTTGGAATTGGAAGAGCCCCTAAAAGTCATCGGGTGCCGCTCTCCATGGCTCAGGAACACTTGTCCCACACTGCAGCCCCCACTCCATGCCACCCGGCTTACCTGGCCCCCAGCACTGCTCTCTGCTTATGCCCAGCTCTCCCAAATCTTCGATGCTAGCCACTGGCCCTTGCCAGAAGTCTCAGATCTTATCCCCTCCAACCAAATCTTATCCCCCAAAATCATTTTCCTCCAACTCGAATTACAAAATGAAACCTCACATGTGTACCTGGCTGGTAACAGATAAAGGAGAAGGAGAAGGAGTAGAGAGAGATGAAGGGCCTCTGCTCAGCCACTAAAATCCCCTGTTGCATATGGGATCTCATAGATTAATATTTTCTTTCCATGAAAATCTCCAGGAGCTGCCTCCTTGGGAAAATTAATTTCAAAAGTACAAAAGAAAAGGAAAAAGCAATGAAGAGCCAAATCCAGTTTTGGCTGGGTGTTTGTAAGCCTGAGGCCAGCTTGGCTGGGATTATGGGAGATGACCTGTGAGGGGAAGGGGATGTGACAGGAAGGAGTCTGGGGAAGGAGGGCAGAGCTGGGCTGCAAGGCTCTGGTCACTACAATATGAGATCAATCAGCTGAACAACTGATTGATCTTGCCCTCAGACATAGTTACCTAGAAACCTTGCACTTTGTAAAATTTCTGCAATCATTAAACACTAGTATTCTTATTCTAGAGGATGGTATTGAGCCCATTTTTCTATTCTTTGTATATTATCACCAAGTGATAATTTCCTCAGCTGAAGCATTCATTTCCTTCTGAATTTATAGGCTATTTTCTTGCACCTGGTTGTTCTACAGTCTATTCATTCACCGACACACAATCCAGAAGTCTGAAAAAAATGCATTTTTGAAAGTAGCTCTTCTTGTAAATTTCATATTGAAGGAGGAAAAACCAAGCTGGAGAATATCTCCAAGAACCCAACTCTGTTCTTGGTGTGCTATTTGTGAAACAATTAGAATGTGAATCTTGCTTAGAGTGCTCTAGTTTTGAATTCCTGAGGGATGTAGACATATTATGAAGCAAGATTGGGCAGGTTCCTACAGACTATTTACCATGAGGAACAGAGAGTTCCCAGGAGAAGGTAGATGCTCTTGAGAAAGATAGCTCAGAGCAGTGCTATTTTGAGAAAGGAGGAGAGAAAAGATTCTCTGAACAATGATCTAAAATGTTGCATCCCCTAAATTGTCTAGGTTTGGGGTTGTGCTAATACCAGAGAACAGAGAAACTAAACCAGCACATTCTATGAGAAAGAGAAAGAAAGCAAAAATCGGTTTCTCTGTCAAGTGTAGTGAGGGTTTTAGAAAGGAGTTTGCAAAACTGTGACGGGACTCAAAGCCACAATTTCAGGTGACTTGAAGAGCAATTTCCAGGATAGAAACTTCTCATGTATTCTGAGACACTGATTTGAATCACCTGGAGCAAACCACATCCTCAGGGTTTCTTCACTTTTCTGCTCCCTGAGCTGTGTGGCTCAGAGTAAACTAAACTGAAAGACAGCTGAATGAAGTTTTCAAAAGGAAAGAAGTTTCAATATGAAATTGTTCCTCTCGGCCACCTATGGTTGTGACTCTGTCGGGGGAGGGTAAGGGGGCCTTGGCCAGGCAGCCAGCTGCACCCAGCTTCCGAGCAGCCCCTGCCTCTCAGACACACATCATTTCAAAACTCACCGCTGCCTCTCTTCCTCACTGCACCTTTCCAGTGCGGCTTCGTTTCACTTGTTCTTTCCTGGCCCAAAATGTCAGAAGTGAAGTGAAGTCGCTCAGTCGTGTCCAACTCTTTGCGATCCCATGGACTGTGGTCTACCAGGCTTCTCTGTCCACGGGATTTTCCAGGCAAGCGTACTGGAGTGGGTTGCCAAAATGTCAGAACCATATATATATATATATTTTTTTTTTAAATACCCTCTGATCATGGTTCATGATGGACCCCTTTAAAGAGACTGAACTTTTGAAAGAACCAGAAGCATCAGGAATAGGGTAAAGAACTGTGACGTCAAGGACTGTGCTAGAGCAAAGTCCAGCTGCACTGGAAAATTATTGTACAAACTTGCCAACAGTGAGTCTCTCAAGCCTTGCAGGCCTACATCTTTCAAAGGGCAATTTAAAAAGAAACCAGATTGGATTTAAAAAAATTTTTAAAGGACAAGGTGTGCCCTCAAAATCAATATCGCAACATAAATACTAGACTTACTTCTAACTCTGATAAATTCAGTCCCCTTGGAAGAACAGACACCTGCCAGAGATGCACACTGCACAGGGCACTTATACAGAAGGGCTGGTGAGTGTCCTTGCAGAGGTGCCAGGAGATGCAGGGCCCTCTGGGCCCTCCCCTTCCTCTTAGAGCCAGCACTCACCTGTGACCTCTGCCTGAGCCACAGCTTCCAGGGATGACCCCTCTCTGCCAGTGGTTTTAGGGACTTCAAAACTGTTTGATCCCCCGAGATCAAACCAGTTCAGAACACACGCAGGCAAGCTGAATCCAGCTTCAGCTGTATTGTAACAAGGAGAAGAAAGAAAACAAAGGGCCAAGGGTGCCGTTGATCATGCCTGACTGCCCACATGTGGTAAACCCGGTATCTAATTGGGAAAGAACCGGACGCTACACTTGGTGTGGCCTGCCCTCTGTAAGTATGGTCTGAGCCCATGAAAAAGGAAAGGAATCAATGGCTGCCTCTTCCTCTTTCTATCCCTCCGTTCATGAACCATCCTGGTGTCCTGAATGAACCAGTCAGAGAGCTCCTAGGGTTGGCCATTTGTATGATAAAGATGTAGAAGCCGTGAGCACTCAGCACAGAATATCCTGAGCCAGGAGAGGTGCTCAGNCAATGGCTGCCTCTTCCTCTTTCTATCCCTCCGTTCATGAACCATCCTGGTGTCCTGAATGAACCAGTCAGAGAGCTCCTAGGGTTGGCCATTTGTATGATAAAGATGTAGAAGCCGTGAGCACTCAGCACAGAATATCCTGAGCCAGGAGAGGTGCTCAGATTCCGGGTACCAGAGAAGCTTCACTGACAACAGACTAGAACCACATGGACCCTGAGGCTGTGTCAGGCAGCCTTGTCCACCGGGGAACTGTCAGCAGAGGGTCTCAGCCAGGGATGAATCTACCCCCAGGGGACACACGGCAAAGTCTGGAGACATTTTTGCTTGTCACAGCTGCAAGGATGCTCCTGGAATCAAGCAAGCAGAAGCCAAGGATGCTGTTAAACATCTTGTGGCACACAGGACAACTGCCCTCTACAAAGAGCTATCTGGCACAGATGTCAGTAGGACCAAGGTTGAGAAGCCCTGATCTACAGCGTGTCCCCAGCCCTACATGGAGGAAGAACAGGGAGAGAAGACCCACAAAGTGATCACCGGCTCTTAAGGAAGCAGAGTGCTGTCCTGAGTTTGCTCTAAGGAGATTTGTAAGGTGTTAACAGTACTTCTGGGTAGGAGACAGGCAGTGCTGGTGGTCAGGTCTGTCCTGGGTGAGGTGTTTGCTACTGCAAACACCTTATAAACAATTATACAGAAAAAAAGAAATGTGAAAGAAATTCTTACAGCCCCTCTAGGGAATTGTTCTGAAAATCCAACTTTTTATTTCAGAGTCAACAGAAGAAGATGACATCTTATGTGAAAATATTAGTTGCTCAGTCGTGTCCAACTCTTTGTGACCCCATGGACTGTATTCTCCAGGCAAGAACACTGGAGTGGGTAGCCATTTCCTTCTCCAGGGGAGTTTCCTGACTCAGGGATCAAAACCAGATCTCCTACATTGGGTCAGAGACTTTTGTCTGTTTATTGACTGATATACCACAAGATCTTGGAGCTATATTTGGCACACGGGAGGCACTCAGAATATATTTATTGAGTGAATGACAGCCTCCAATCAATCTAGGCTCCTTCTCAGGCTCCCTTCTCACTGGAAAAATAATATTTGACATTTATTAGTTATTTATTAAATGCCAAGAGCTGTTCTAAATGCTTATAATATCCACATTAATTGAAATCCTCCACCACTTATTGAAGTGGGCATTATTATTATCCCTGTTTTACAGATGAGGACAATGAGGCAAAGAAAAGTTAAGTAATTTGTCCAGGGTCATACACCTGGTCAGTAGTAAAGCTGAGATTCAATCCCAGGCCATCTGGACTCAGAGCCTGGGTGTTTCCATGTGGGTGGGACCTTTTTCCCCAGAGAAGACCATATGCACAGATTGAATGCTGCTGTGTCTCGGCATCAGTGAAAAATAACACTAAAAATAAAAAAATAAGATAGTACCTGCTGGCCTAGAATTAAGCCCTGAAATTATGATAAAGATGCAAGTTCATAAAATGAAAGAGTTGAGACAGCCCCAAGTTCTGGAAGACCTAGAGGAAGCTTTGATGCTGTGAGGGGGTTAGGATCAGACAGCAGTGCTTTGCCTGGCTCCCTACCCAGCTTCCTTGAACCTTCATCCTTTACTGTCAGCAGAGTCTCCTCTCACTGAGTGCCCGCTCCACGTCCTCAGCTGTGCTTCCGAACCTCATCAGACAGAACTGAGGGGCCCTGCTTCAAGACACTCAGCCACATGGGTGTCAACTTTAATGTCAGGTCTCTCCTGACTCTGTGCTCCAAATAACCCCTGACTGCCTCCCAATTCCTGTCAGCTGGCGGCTGTGGTTTTTCCAGTAGTCATGTATGGATGTGAGAGTTGAACTGTGAAAACCTGAGCGCCGAAGAATTGATGCTTTTGAACATGGTGTTGGAGAAGACTCTTGAGAGTCCCTTGGACTGCAAGGAGATCCAACCAGTCCATCTAAAGGAGATCCATCCTGGATGTTCTTTGGAAGGAATGATGCTAAAAAGCTAATAACCATCTTAGCTTCTACCTGTCCCTTCTCTCCCTCCCAGGATGAGGGCTTTGATCTTGAAGCTACTTCTTCAGTTATATCCCATGACTTCTATCGGACCATCTACCCGACCACATCTGCGCAAGTTGTCTTTACCCAGCTACTATATGCCTTTGCCCTACTCCCCTCCCAGCTCTCTGACCTGCCTGACTAGACCTCTCTGATGCTATCACCTGCCTGTACTGCCACCTGCTTAGTTCCATCCTTTTCATGTAGTGCTCCTTCTGCCTAGATTCGCCACCGCTTACAGCTGTTTGCCCTCAGCCTCTGCCCTTCCCCCCAGGGATGGGTGTGCCCAGTCTCCAGACTATCTCTTCTGGTCTGTCTGGGGCAACCACCTCCTGAGAACTGACACCTCATCTCTGGTGCTGCTTAGAATGAAAGCTTGACCCATGCTGAGATCAGCAGAACAACACCTCTGTCCTCCGCCCCACACAGAGCTGTGTCACGGCCTCTGTGCACGCTTTCCTAAATTCCCCAGGACAAGTTGGCTATCTTCCTTGGTGAACCTGGAGTTCCCCGGATAGGTCTCTAGGAAGACACTTGTCACTATAACGATATCTAATTCGTAACATGTCTAACAAGATACAGAACATTCTCTTCCTTGGTAGCAGGCATGAAAGATTTAGTACAGAAACCATTTTTGTTGGGAAAATTTTGAGATCGCTTGGTTTTAGAGTTCCTATAAGAAATATCACCTGATGCTAAGGCCTCAGAGAGAGGGTCAAAAGCACATCATACAAGGAGACAGACTTGTTTCAGCCTCAGAGCAGGGAGAGAAGAAGCCATCAAGACAGAAAAGCCTCTGGAATTCCACACTCTGGAATGAGAGCCATCTGCCAACCAGCCTTTCAATAAATAAATTGTTGTTAGAAAGCAGCTGGAATTTGGCATCCAGGTATATTTGAAAGGATTCAGAAACAACATATGTGGACACAGACCCAGAGACAGAATTGTGGGCTTATTGATGCTTTTGAACTGTGGTGTTGGAGAGGACTCTTGAGAATCCCTTGGACTGCAAGGAGATCCAACCAGTCCATTCTGAAGGAGATCAACCCTGGAATTTCTTTGGAAGGAATGATGCTAAAGCTGAAACTCCAGTACTTTGGCCTCCAGTACTTTGACTCATTGGAAAAGACTCTGATGCTGGGAGGGACTGGGGGCAGGAGAAGAAGGGGACGACAGAGTATGAGATGGCTGGATGGCATCACTGACTCAATGGGCGTGAGTCTGAGTGAACTCTGGGTGTTGGTGATGGACAGGGAGGCCTGGCATGCTGCGATTCATGGGGTCGCAAAGAGTCAGACACAACTGAGCGACTGAACTGAACTGAACTAAACCCTTTGGAATTAATTGTATATATAGATATATCTTTTTCTATCTACGTATGGGCTTTCCTGGTGGCTCAGGTGGTAAAGAATCTGCCTGCAATGTGGGAGACTCGGGTTTGATCCCTGGGTCAGGAAGGTCCCCTGAAGAAGAGAATGGTTACCCACTCCAGGATTCTTGCCTGGAAAATTCCACGGACAGAGGAACCCAGTGGGCCACAGTGCATGGGGTCACACGACTGACTAATACTTTTACTTTGATGTCAATGTATATCAATAGATAATGGATAGACAGACAAATAGGCAGATATAGTTATCTCTTGGGGAGGCTTAAAACTTCCCAGCCATGAAGTTGAGGTCCAGGCATGCCCACCTAGATGTCAGAGATGTGTGGAGAGTAAGAGGATGGACAGCTGACATCTAAACAGCCTCCTCTGTGAAGCATAAGACTCCTTGACAACAAAGAACACATCTTATTTGTCTTTGTTCAACCATTCTTTGACACACTGCCTGCCTGGCGCCAAGACAGTGCTCAGCAAATACATGATGAATTGGTGAATGACTGCAGCTACTCTGAGCACAGCTCTGCCTTACTTGGTTTATGCCGGATATCCTTGTATAAACCCATCTCCCTAAGAAACTGGAAACTTGTTCAGTCACTAAGTCATGCCAACTCTTTGAGATCCCATGGACTACAGCACACCAGGCTTCTCTGTCCCCAACTATCTCCCAGAGTTTGCTCAAATTCATATCCATCGAGTTGGTGATGCTATCTAGCCATCTCATCTGCTGCCGCTCCCTACTCTTTTTGCCTTCAATCTTTCCCAGCATCAGGATCTTTTCCAATGAGCTGGCTCTTCGCTTTAGGTGGCCAAAGTATTGAAGCTTCAATACTTGGCTTCCCTGGTGGCTCAGTAATAAAGAATCCGCCTCCCAAAGCGGGAAACATGGGTTTGATCCCTGGATCAGGAAGATCCTCTGGAGAAGGGAAGAGCTACCCACTTCAGTATTCTTGCCTGGGAAATCCCATGGACAGAGGAGCCTGGTGGGCTACAGTCCATGAGGGTCAAAAAAGAGTTGAACATTACTTAGTGACTAAACAACAATTGAGAAACTACCACTTGAATAATCCTCTTCACACCTTGTGAGACATCATCTCAGGAGAGTTACCAGGCCAGTGAATTGTGTGTTGCTGCCTTGCTTATTGGAGAAGGCAATGGCACCCCACTTCAGTGCTCTTGCCTGGAAAATCCCATGGATGGAGGAGCCTGGTGCACTGCAGTCCATGGAGTCGCTAAGAGTCGGACACGACTGAGCGGCTTCACTTTGACTTTTCACTTTCATGCATTGGAGAAGGAAATTGCAACCCACTCCAGTATTCTTGCCTAGAGAATCCCAGGGATGGGGGAGCCTGGTGGGCTGCCATCTCTGGGGTCGCACAGAGTCAGACACGACTGCAGCAACTTAGAAGCAACAGCAGCAGCAGCAGCAGCCGCAGCAGCCTTGCTTATTTGGGCTCCAAGCCCTGGACAGCAGGGCCGCCATCCCCTGGGGCCTCCAGGGAATGCTGAGGCCTGCCCTCCTGAGTCAGCTTAGGGGTGGGGCTCAGGGAGATGGCCCCAGGTGGAGGTGGGAACGCTGTCAAAACCTGGGTGAAGAAGGGTGAGGTAGGGAGAGGAAGAGCCGTTTCAGCTTCTGTGCGTGCATGCTGGTTTAGTTCTCACAATTACTCCCTTAGATTAGCAGCTGGGCGTGAGAGCCATCCACTTCCTGGGAAAGGGAGGGGCTCCAGGTGAGACATTAAAGGTACAAGAGCCACAGAACCACTGACAAGACAACAGACTTAACACAGCCCTGCTCTGATGCATCGCATTCCTTTGCCTGGCCTTTGAGGGTCTCCTTAGTCTGGCACAACTTCCCTAGCGAACTGACTCCCAATACCAAAGGGAGACCTTCAGAGGTTTATCTCACACACTAACTGGAGGCCAAGTAGATTGGTCCCAAGTAATAAAATTTCTACTGAAATCACATGAGCACAGACTCTGAGAGACAAAGCTCTGGTCTTATAATTGAATGAGTCACCCATTTGTTGCTGGAGTTGTTAGTCACTTTCTCTGTGTTCTAACCAAAGATGAGGTAGCCTGGATTTAAAAGGCCAGTTGATCTGATTTCTCGTCAGCTGAATTCTGTGTGCAATTTCTACAAATGAGTGTGTACTTTCTGGGCCATGCCACCATCATGTGAGAAGCTCAAGCAATACTTACGCAGGTTATGTCTAGAACACATTATTTTCCTAGGAACAATGATAATAAATGCTCCTTACTCCTTCTAATGAGAACATCACCAGCCTGTCTATCACCCAGGAGGAGAAATGGCAGGAGGTCTTTGGATGCTCCAAAGGAAACTTGAGGACTCTGACCACACTGTTTTTTATCAACTGAGTTCAAAGAGAGAACAAATAATTGCTCGCATTGGGTTTTCCTTTAGCCGGAGGCTGATGTCATGCATCAGGCTGCAGTGGGGTAATATTCAAACAATCATCCCTGCAGTCTTGTAAGAATATGTGCAGTCTCTAGCCTGAAGAGAACACCTATGTTTCTAAAGCACCTGGGATCCTCACAGCTCTTCTATGGGTCTCTCAAGATTGAACACTGTCTTGCCACCTACTCCCCCCTCAATCGCAACTAAATATTAATAACTTTGATCTTTGTGCACTTATTCTTAGCAAGGACTGCTTTTAGGGCTCCCACATGTTGACTGGTTTAATCCTCACAATTTTATGATGTACGCACACTTGTTATTCAGTGGTTAAGTTATATCCAGCTCTTTGCAACTCCATGGACTGTAGCACGCCAGTCTCCTCTGTCCACTATCTCCTGGAGTTTGTTCAAATTCATGCACACTTGTTCTCCTAGATTAATTTGCCCAAGGGTATGGTTCATAAATTGTAGAACCTGGATTTCAACCCCAGAAGCCTGACTTCAAGACCTGTGTATCCAAGTGCTATGTTACTCCAAAATCAAAGAACAATAAAACTGAGCAAAAGGGAAGAATGATACATGAATGGAATATAAAACCAGCATGATTTAAATGATCTGAACTGGGGGAACACAACATAAATCAGAGGGGGAAAAGCATCCTTTCATCAACTCTTCATTTAAATCTAATACTAGCTTTACTCCCATGGGGAGATGGAGGCCACAGTTAAAACACAAGGGGAAACCAAAACAATCTGCTTTGGAGTTTCAGGGTGAGAATCATGTGAGGAATTTTTGAGGGTAATTTGATTTTCCAGGCTTTTTATTCACATGTTGAGACCCTAATCCCCCAACACAATATGACTCCAGTCAGTTGCGGTGACTGAGTTGGGAAAAATCTTGTAGTATTTTTCCATTGCTGAATCACCATCAAGAGGCATCCTGAGAAGCACCAGCCAAGCATTGGGCTGGCATTCAGAGCTATTCCTTCTTTCTGGTGTGCAGGCTAGAACCCTGAGCCCACTGGGGTCACTGGACTCTGTGGGCTCTGACGCTCAGAGAATGAACTGTAGCCCATCAGACTCCTCTGTCCATGGGATTTACCAGGCAAAAATACTGGAACAGGTTGCCAGTTCCTTCCCTAGGGTATCTTCTCGACCCAGGGATGGAACCTGTGTCTCCTGCGTGGCAGGTGGATTCTTTATTGCTGAGAAACCCGGGAAGCCCCACAGACTAAGAGCAAGTAAATGAAAACAGTGCAGACTTGTAGTCAGACACTGGCCAAAACACCGTGTAGTCATTCTCCATCATACATAAATCACACATTAAGAAGAACTTCTTCATACAGAGTCTATTAGTATTTTCCCTAAACCTAGAGCCAAACATCTGCCCGCAAATGCCCAGTACTAATTGCTCTTCCATTGAAAGCCATTTCCATTGTGCAATGTCCCTCATGTCATTTAACAAGGGTATTTTGCCAAAAGCACGTTGGGCCTTCTTTCTGAGCACAATATTAGTCATTATCTTTGCAGCTGGTTTTAGAAGCTTCTCATAAACCGTGCAACTCATACTATTTTTGCTCTAAGAAGCTCATTTGGTGTCCATTTTCATGAGGAGAAGAAGGCCCACACAGGAAGCTGAAACTAAGAATGATGTATTCAGGAATTGAGGGGGAAGCAACAGTCTCCCTTTTAGTTTAGACCAGTAGTTAATTACCGTAGTTCAGAATTACCTGAAGAACTAAAGAAATTAATCATAATTCCTAAGCCCCACCCAGATTTTGATTTTAGGGTCTATTTCTATAAAATAGTTTGCCAAATGTATAAGATAAAAAAAAAAAAAAAACCCTCCACCCCAGGTCAAGGAGGTAAGGTATTGGGAATTTTTTTTTTTTTTTTACGTTTTCTAGGTAATTTTCATTATAGTATAGACTAGACCTCTATTACAAGAAATAATACATTCCAGAAAGCCCTCTGTGCTGAAGTTCCTTGCATTAGTTCTAGACCTACTACCAGAATGTAATTTTTCCAAGGCTTCGTATTTATAAAAGATGAACATTTATTACTGAGCATCTTTTAATGAGAGTTTAAGACTGTGAAATTGACTTTTGTTTTTCTACTTTCTATCTATATTTTCTCTCAAAATGAAACAGAAGAGTACCACCTAGAAGAAGCATGGACCTGACCCTAAAGCCCCGTGGCCTTCTTGCTTATCCCAGCAGGTAAAAGACTGATACATTTGTCATGTGCCACAAAAAAAAAAAAGAAAGATGAAAGTACTTGACATGCTCTCGGAGGCATCATAATACACTGCTCGCCCATTCACTGCTTTCCTTCAGAAGCCAGCAGTGTTGGGGGAATGGCAAAGCAGAGTGAGTACATCACAGACACGTCAATGTCAGGAGCTGAATTTCTCCTCCTTTCTCTGTCCTATTGTTTCCCCAGCGGTGGTGCTCATCTCCCATCAGACTTGGGATACACAGGTGGTACCCAGTACCTTCAAAAACATTCAACAATGTATGATTTCCCTTCCTCCATGGGGAGATACTAAATTTAAAAAATGTGTTTTATTAGTTGATTTGGTGATTGAATTTTAGTGGTAGTATGTATTTCGTTAATCCAGTTATTGATATCTATTAAGATATTTGGTTCTGATTAGTTTAATCCCCAAAAAGAGATCCCTCCAATCTGCCTCATGATGTTAAGCCTTCCATTTCCTAATTAGATCAAAAATCAAGGACTGAATCCCTGAGAGACTGGATAATAAAATGGCATCTGCCATTATGTTCTGACTGGGAGCTTGAAAGCGAAGAAATAATCTTTCCTCCTCAGTCCACAAGAAAGGGCGTGTTTTCAAAGCAGAGATAGGTTTGTTTTATATAGCAAGTCAGCTAGGCCAATAGGTCCATCTGTGTTTATTTCCTACATGTTACCCTCTAGAGTGGGAAAGCCTTATTTGTTATTTCCACCAGTCTCGGCATTGCTTCAGAGGGAAGAGAATTTGTACACATTAACCTGGTGGGTCAGAAAGGAAGGCGTCCTTTAGAGGCCGGGGTTGCGGTAAGTTGAAGCTTGAGGGAGAGAACAAACCTTGGGCTACAGGACAACAGAAGTGGCCCAGTTCCACTTCCCCATCAGGAATTGCTTCTTTCAAGGAAACCAGCCTATTTAGGGGTTTGACACTTTTCCCCTTTATTAAGTGAAGTTGCATAGCCTACAGAGATTACATGCCCATCTCACAGAAGAAATGACTGAGGCCAAGGTAAGTTTGAGTTTCTTTGCCCAAAACAATAGAGCTGAAAATGATGCTATAAGAAACGAGAAGCATACCACTTAGTGTTACACATTACTGCTTTCCAAACTGGGGAATTATAGTACACTTTAAAAATATTTCTAAATTGTCATAAAATGCATAACATAAAACTGTGTCTTACCCATTTTTAAGTATATGGTACAATAGTGTTCATATAGTCACACTGTTGTGCAACAGATGCCCAGAAATTTTTCATCTTCTGAAACTAAAACTTTCTATCCATTAAATAACTCCCCATCTTCCCATCCTCCCATCCCCTGGTAACCCCCATTCTATTTTGTTCCTATGAATCTGACTACATTAGATACCTCATGTGAGTGCAATTATACAATATTTGTCTTTATTTAAATGGCTTGTTTCACTTACTTGACGTTTTTAGGTTCTTCCATGTTGTAGCAGGTGACAAAGTTTCCTTCCTTTTTAAAGCTGAGTAATATTCCACTGTATGTATATATTATATTTTATTTATCCAGTTATCTGTCAGTGGACACTAGAATTGCTTCCACCTCTTGGCTCTTGTGAATAATGCTGCAGTTAATGTAAGAGGCCAAATCTCTCTCCAAATTCTTGCTTTTAATTCTCTTGGGTGTACACCCATAAGTGGAACTGCTTAAACCATATCATAATTCTATTTTGAATTTTTAGAGGAACTATTTTCCGTACTATTTTTTTTCCACACTATTTTAAATTCCCACCAACAGTGCACAAGAGTCTCAATTTCTCCACATCCCCATCAATATTTGTTATTTTCCTTTTTTTTTTTGATAGTTGCCATCCTAATGAGAGTGAGGTGACATTTCATTGTGGTTTGACTAGCATTCCCTAATCATAAGTGGTCCTGAGCACTTTAATAAGCTTGTTGGTCATTTATACATCAAATAAGAGAAATGTCTATCAAGTCCTTTGTCATTTTTGTAATTGATATATTTGGGTTTTATTGATTTGTAGTTTTTTATTCTGAATATTGAACTTCCCTGGTGGCTCAGACAGTAAAGTGTCTGTCTACAATGCGGGAGACCCGGGTTCAATCCCCGGGTCAGGAAGATCCCCTGGAGAAGGAAATGGCAATCCACTCCAGTACTATTTTCTGGAAAATCCCATGGACATGTTAATTGCTTATCAAATGTATGATTTGCAAATATTTTCTACCATTCTGTGGGTTGCCTCTTCACTCTTTTGTTTGTGACTTTTGATGCACAAAAGTTGTGAAGTTTGATGCAATCCCACTTATCTATATTTGCTTTTGCTGCCTTTGCTTTGGTGTCATATCCAAAAATCACTGCCAAATCCAATGTCACTGAAGATTTTTGCCCCTATGTTTTCTTCCAGGAGTTATATAATTTTAGGTCTTTCATTTAGGTATTTTCTCAATGCCATTTGTTGAACAGACTTTCCTTCCGACATTGAGTAGTTTTGCACCCTTGTTGAAAGTACCTCAGCTAGGTTCCCTTAAAAACGATTAAAGCATAAGGATTTCCCCGATGATCCAGTGGCTAAGACTCCACACTCCCAAATGCAGGGGCCATTTGTTAGATCCCTGGTTGGGGAACTAGATACCACATGCCACCACTAAAAGTTCATGCCACAGCTAAAAGATCCTACATGCTGCAACTAAAGAAAAAGAAAGTCCCATGTGCTACAACTAGGACCAACTAAGACCCAGCTCAGACAAATGAATATTGTTTTAGAGCGCATGCATGTTTTAGCAAATAAGATCTTTCTTTGGTGTAAAGTTTGTTGTCAACCCTTTACCTCCTCAGTATGTCCAATGTCATTAATTATAGAAAAAATAACAACTTACAAATTGATCAAAATTACATTGCAAGCCAGTGACAGAATTGTGGTATAGCAGTGTGCCTCAGCATACCAGTTGGGCCCCACAATGCTAGAGTGTAGTCTCTCAGAGAAGGTATTTCTTGGAATCCTAGGCATATTTTCTTCACCCTTACTAAGGATGAATAATTACATGAATTTAATCAGATTAAATTTCCTGACTACTGTGCAAAGCATAAGCATATTATTTATGTCTTTTTAAAATTACAGTTGACATAAAATATTAGGTTAGTTTCAGGTGTACTAGATAGTGATTTGACATTTGCTTTCATTTGAAATGACCACCATGATGTCTTGTAATCAGCTGTCTGCATTCAAAGTTATTACTATATTAGTGACCATATTCCCTGTGCTATATGTATATTACATGCTTGTGGCTTATTTATTTTTCAAATGGAAGTTTGTAAACATTAATCCCCTTCACCGATTTCAACCCTTCCCCTCCCTACAACCACCTGTTTATGTGCTGTACCTATGAGTCTGGTTTTGTTTTGTTTATTTATTTTGTTTTGTTTTTTAGCTTCCACATACAGTGTTTATCTTTCTCTATCTGACTTATGTCACTTAGCATTATACTCTCTAGATCCATCCATATTGTTACAATTGGTAAGATGTCTTTTTGTGGTTGAATAGTATTCCATTGTGTATATATACCACACCTTCTTTGTCCATTTGTCTGTTGCTGGACACTTACATTGCTTCCATATCATAACTACTGTAAATAATGCTGTGGTGAACGCTGGTATGCATATGTCTTTGAATTAGTGTTTTGTTTCCTTCAGGTAAATACACAGAACTGAAATTGCTGGAACATATGATAGTTCTATTTTTTGTGGAACCTCCTTACAGTTTTCCATAGTGACTCTACCACTTTACAATCCCACCAACAGAGCACGAGAGTTCCCCTTTCCCCGTATCCTCATTAACACTTGTTATTTGTTATCCTTTCAATGAGAACCTTTCTGGTAGATGTGAGGTGGTATCTCATTGTAGTTTTGACTTGCTTTGCCTTGATGATCAGTAATGTTGAAAAGCTCTTCATGTACCTCTTGGCCATCTATTATATTATCTTTGGAAATATTTCTGTTCAGGACTTTTACTCACTGGCTTGTTTCTTTTTTTTTAATATTGAGTTGTATGAGCTGTTCATATATTTTGGATTTAATCTCTAAATAAACACATCATTTTCAAATACTTTCTCCCACTCAGTAGGCCACTTCTTCCTTTGTTGACAGTTTTTTCACTATGCAAAAGCATTTTAGTTTGGTGTAATCCAATTGCCTATTTTGCTTTTGTTTCCTTTGCCTGAGGACCAGTGTCAAAGAGTGTGCTGTCAGTGTTTTATTCTAGGAGTTTTATGGTTTCAGGTTTTATGTTTAAGTATTTAGCCCATTTTGAGTTTATTTTTGTATGCACTGTGAGACAGTAGTCCAGTTTCATCCCTTTGCATGTAGCTTTCCATCTTCCCCAGCACCACTTATTGAAGAGGCTGTCTTTTCCTCATTATATATTTTTGCCTCCTTTGTCATAGATTAATTACCTTATGAGCTTGGGTTCATTTCTGGACTCTATAGTCTGTTTCATTGATTTTTGTGTTGTATCTTCCCTCTATGCCAACTTTGTTGAGTGTTTTACCATAAATGAATGTTAAACTTTGCTAAAAGCATTTTCACATATGTTGAGATGATCATATGATTTTTATTCTTCAATTTGTTAATGTGATGTACACACTGATTGATTTGCAGATAGTGAAACATCCTTCCATCCCTAGAATAAATCCCATTTGATCATGATGTATGATCTTTTTAATGTGTTGTTGAATTTGGCTTGCTAATATTTTATTGGGAATTTTTACACCTATATTAATCAGTGATATTGGTGTGTAATTTCCCTTTTTTTTAGTGTCTGTGTCTGGTTTTATTATCAGATGATATGTAGAAAATCCTACAGACACTACCAAACTATGTATAATAAAGTCCATGTTTGACAAGCCCACATCCACCATCATATTCAATGGTAAAAAGCTGAAATCATTTCTTCTAAGATCACAAACAAGACAAGGATGTCCACTCCTCCCACTTTTATTCAATACAGTACTAAAAGTCCTCGCCATAGAAATCAGACAAGTAAAAGAAATTAAAGGAACCCAAATTGTCACCGTTTGCAGATAGCATAATACTATGTATAGAAAATCCTACAGATGCTACCAAAAAGAACTATTAGAATTAAAAAATGAATTCAGTAAAGTCACAGGATACAAAATTAGTATACAGAAATCTTGCACTTCTATACACTAGTAATAAACTATCAGAAAGAGAAATTAATAATCCCATTTATAAAGGCATCAAAAAGAATAAAATAGCTAGGAATAAATCTAACAAAAAAGGTAAAAGTTTTTCACAGAACTAAGACAGGTAATTCTAAAAATAGTATGGAAGCACAAAAGACCTCAAATAGCTAAAGCAATCTTGAGAAAGAAGATCAAACCTAGATATTTCACACGCCCTGATTTTAAACTACACTACAAAGCAACAGTAACTAAAACAGTATGGTATTGCACAAAAAAGAAATAGGTCAATTGTGACATTCTTCCCATTTGTGGATCGCTGAGCCAGTGGTGTGGATTCTGACTAAACCACATCTCTGCCCCTCCTATCCATCTCATTGTGGTTTCTTCTTTATGACTTTAGTTGTGGAAAATCTTTTCTGCTGGTCTTCAGGTCATTCTCATGGATAAAGAGATACTTACTTGATCTATAAGTACTTGTAATTTTGGTGTATCCGTGGGAAGAGGTGAGTTCAAGGTCTTCCTACTTCACCATCTTGGACACCTCTAAGGCATTACCATTTTATAGCTAAGTACATAAATAGGCTCAAACGATGACTGCCACTTGATTCATGAATGACTAGGAAGCATGTTGTCTAAAATCGTTTTACTGTCTCCACCCATCAGAATGTCAGTTTCATGAAAGTAAGAACCTTGTCTGTCTTGTTCACCTCTGTACCTCCAGTAACTGTTGCAAAGGAAGTATGCAATAAATCTGTGCTGAGAGAATGAATGGCAAAATGAGCAAATGCAGAAAATTTGTAAATCATGGAAGGTCATTAAAAATCATGTTTAACCTTGTCATCCATAGGTATCCATTCTTTATACATTTTCAGATTTGTTCTTTAAACTTCTCCTTCCTCTCTGTTTCCTCTCTCTCTAGCTGTGTGTGTGTATAATAAAATATATTTAACATATACTCTATTTTATAGCCTGCTATTGTGTGTTTGTGTGCTCAGTCACTTTAGTTGTGTCTGACTCTTTGCAACCTCATGGACTGTAGCCCACCAGGCTCCTCTGTCCATGGGATTTTCCTGGCAAGAATACTGGAGTGGGTTGCCCTCCTCCAATGGATCTTCCCAACCCAGGGATCAAATTTAAGTCTCCTGTGCCTCCTACATTGCAGGCAGATTCTTTACTACTTGAGCTATCAGGGAAGATAAAATTCCTGGCAATAAGTATTGAACATACGCCTCTATCAATAGTAATTATTATAAAGTATAAATATGCCTGTTTAAAAAAAAAAGAAAAGTAAAAAGTAAAGAATGAAAGCCATACCCCACTCAGTCCCATTCCCAGAAGTAACTACTGTTAAGATTGGTATGTATCTGTCTCTTA
>SJYA01001512.1:1399701-1446691 GCA_006410615.1 Neotragus moschatus
GAAAATCCTACAGATGCTACCAAAAAGAACTATTAGAATTAAAAAATGAATTCAGTAAAGTCACAGGATACAAAATTAGTATACAGAAATCTTGCACTTCTATACACTAGTAATAAACTATCAGAAAGAGAAATTAATAATCCCATTTATAAAGGCATCAAAAAGAATAAAATAGCTAGGAATAAATCTAACAAAAAAGGTAAAAGTTTTTCACAGAACTAAGACAGGTAATTCTAAAAATAGTATGGAAGCACAAAAGACCTCAAATAGCTAAAGCAATCTTGAGAAAGAAGATCAAACCTAGATATTTCACACGCCCTGATTTTAAACTACACTACAAAGCAACAGTAACTAAAACAGTATGGTATTGCACAAAAAAGAAATAGGTCAATTGTGACATTCTTCCCATTTGTGGATCGCTGAGCCAGTGGTGTGGATTCTGACTAAACCACATCTCTGCCCCTCCTATCCATCTCATTGTGGTTTCTTCTTTATGACTTTAGTTGTGGAAAATCTTTTCTGCTGGTCTTCAGGTCATTCTCATGGATAAAGAGATACTTACTTGATCTATAAGTACTTGTAATTTTGGTGTATCCGTGGGAAGAGGTGAGTTCAAGGTCTTCCTACTTCACCATCTTGGACACCTCTAAGGCATTACCATTTTATAGCTAAGTACATAAATAGGCTCAAACGATGACTGCCACTTGATTCATGAATGACTAGGAAGCATGTTGTCTAAAATCGTTTTACTGTCTCCACCCATCAGAATGTCAGTTTCATGAAAGTAAGAACCTTGTCTGTCTTGTTCACCTCTGTACCTCCAGTAACTGTTGCAAAGGAAGTATGCAATAAATCTGTGCTGAGAGAATGAATGGCAAAATGAGCAAAT
The DNA here is from genome assembly GCA_006410615.1 of Neotragus moschatus. Lineage (NCBI taxonomy): Eukaryota > Metazoa > Chordata > Mammalia > Artiodactyla > Bovidae > Neotragus > Neotragus moschatus. Next base: position 1,400,591 of record SJYA01001512.1, read on the forward strand.
GCAGAAAATTTGTAAATCATGGAAGGTCATTAAAAATCATGTTTAACCTTGTCATCCATAGGTATCCATTCTTTATACATTTTCAGATTTGTTCTTTAAACTTCTCCTTCCTCTCTGTTTCCTCTCTCTCTAGCTGTGTGTGTGTATAATAAAATATATTTAACATATACTCTATTTTATAGCCTGCTATTGTGTGTTTGTGTGCTCAGTCACTTTAGTTGTGTCTGACTCTTTGCAACCTCATGGACTGTAGCCCACCAGGCTCCTCTGTCCATGGGATTTTCCTGGCAAGAATACTGGAGTGGGTTGCCCTCCTCCAATGGATCTTCCCAACCCAGGGATCAAATTTAAGTCTCCTGCGCCTCCTACATTGCAGGCAGATTCTTTACTACTTGAGCTATCAGGGAAGATAAAATTCCTGGCAATAAGTATTGAACATACGCCTCTATCAATAGTAATTATTATAAAGTATAAATATGCCTGTTTAAAAAAAAAAGAAAAGTAAAAAGTAAAGAATGAAAGCCATACCCCACTCAGTCCCATTCCCAGAAGTAACTACTGTTAAGATTGGTATGTATTATTCCATGGTTCTTCTTTTGTCTATATAAATACACACACACATGCACACGTGACGTTATACAACATGTCATATATATATGTATATATGTATGTGTTACTATACACGTATATACACATAAACATAGGGAAATAAGGTCACAGAAATTTAAACTTGTCTTTTTAAATTTCAGAGTATATTGATATCTTCCCATGTCAGAACATGTGGAAAATTGTGAGAGCTCTTAAATCTTAAGATGCCTGCAGGGTAGGGGGAGAAGTAAGTCAACAAAAAGCAAGCTGATTCCTGCTTCAGCAAGATTCAGGATTTAAAAACAAACAGTCTCTGAAAGCAATACTCAAAGTGAAGTTGAATACAGGAGGATAGCTTCAAAGTCTTTACAAGAAGCATATAGAAGCCCAGTTTTGCTTCTCAATTAGAATTAAGTGACTTCTCCTCAACTTTGGCAGAAAACTAGAAATGTGCCCAGAGTATTGAGGACAAATCATGGCTAAGGCAAAGTAAGGCACATGTTGAAAATATGTAGATTATGTTATAGGCAGTATATTCAATGGTGAAAGTCCCAGTCCAGTTCCGCAATGGCTCCTAGAATAAACAGGAACCAGGCTATGCTTTTTAGGCAAGAGATAGGAAAATTCTGCTCCAGGAAAACTGATCAGCCCAAGAGAAAAGACTCATGTCTATCAGTAATTTGGAGCCCCTCAAGGCAACAATCAGATTCACCTTCTTAACCTATGGTGAGGACCACTAATTGAACCCAATCAACATGTGGAGCTTGAAAACTAGAATTTTTGTGTCTCACTCTAAAATATAAATAATCCACCAAGGATCATCAAACATCCAAGAAAAGCCTCAAATTTGAAAAATAGGAACCAAAACACACACATAAGCTACCAAAAATGGATTTCAAGGAAGAAAGAGATATGAATAGGACCAGAAGTAAACCTCAAAAACTTATTATTAATATCTTATGGAAAAATGAGAGGAGATTTTGCTTCCACAGAATAAGACAGGATAATACTCTTTAAAAAGGGGGGGGATGATTTGGGGATAAGAAAAAGCTCTTGGAAATTAAATATAGAAGAAAAGGTTTTAGATTCAACAAAAAGACTGACAGACGAATATTGGAAAAATCACTGCAAAGGAAGCATACAAAGACAAAGAGATGGAAAAGAGAGGACGGAAAGAAAAGAGATTCTAACATTGAGAGAAAAGAACAGAAAATTAGAATACATAACTAAGAGATCCAACGTATGGTTCACCTTCAAGGGAAAACCAAAATTAGATAAGTGGTCGGGGAAGTGGTCTCAGGATGGAGCCTACAATTGGCTCCCTCCAGTCAGAAAGCAACAACAATGGCATTGTTGGTGGTACATGCTGCCACGAAGACTCCTGTCAGCCTGAGCATCACAATCACTGAAATGCTTACCTGTGAGGGGGTGGAATGGAAAAGGCAGCACTGGCTTATAAGATCTCCGTAGCACTTGAAAGATCATCTGTGGGGGCAATGGTAATGATAAGGATCATGGAATTGTTAACTGAAGAAAGTGAATAGAAGGCTTATGTCAACCAACCATCAACTTGTGGCACGTTGTGAAAGCCAGAGGTCCTCCATGGAAGCATCCAAAGAGATCTTTATCTCCTGCATCTGTATGTCAAACTGTTGAAAATCAGGTCTAGGGTTTGATACAAGCATGACAGACCTACAGTGGGGGCTGCATGCACAGTTCTAGGAAGACTCCCATGTTAAAAATGAGGCTCTGATAGGAAAAGAGCTGGACTCCAAGACCTGGGATTCAGACTTTGGGTAGATAGCTCCAGACTCACCGAAAGGTGCCTTCTCCTGTGGCGGAGGCAGGTCACCTCCCACTGCCTGGAACCAAACAAAGACCTCACCTGAGGCAGATGCCTCCTAAGATGTTAGAGTGCTCCTCATTGTTCCTTCCCTCGTTGCTTCTACACCTGTGACTAGGTTGAGTTCTCAGACTATCCTGAAAAGCAAAACTACCAGAAGAAATGGCTATCAGCAAAAGCGCTGCAGGACCTGGCTGATATGTCCAGTGAGCACTGAGAAGTCACACACAAAAATGGACTTTGGTGATGTAGGATTGAGAGATGGGTGGTGGGATGAATCACCTTCCTCAAAACCTACAAGCCCGTATCCAGGGATGTATGGAGTGGTAAGCAGTGAAATCCTGTATAACGTTTCCTTAAACTAAGAGAGCCAAGGTGTGGCAGTGGACACATGACCATAAGATCCACTGATCTTTCTGTTGGCTGAATCTCCCAGAAGCTGCCAGACAAAGAAGATATTAAAACAGCCTTTCATAGTCTCTTTACAAGAAGTCTTTTGGCTTCCCTGGTGGCTCAGAAGGTAAAGAATCTGCCTATTTAAGGCAGGAGATCCTGGTTTGATCCCTGGGTCAGGAAGGCGCCCTGGAGAAGGAAATGGCTACCCACTCCAGTATTCTTGCCTGGAAAATTCCATGGACAGAGGAGCCTGGCAGGCTACAGTCTATGGGATCACAAAGAATTGGACATGACTGAGCGACTAACACTTTCGCTTTTCACTTTTATAGTCTCAGCTAAAGTACCAGCTCGCAGACCTTTCAGAGCTGGGCTCATGCCCTTGTGGCTCCACTTCCAGTGTCTTATTTGGGGGAGTTTATGGCTCCTGTACACTTCCCTGGTGGCTCAGATGGTGAAGCATCTGTCTACAATGCAGTAGACCTGGGTTCGATCCCTGGGTTGGGAAGATCCCTTGGAGAAGGAAATGGCAACCCACTCCAGGACTATTGTCTGGAAAATCCGATGGACAGAGGAGCCTGGTAGGCTACAGTCCATGGGGTCACAAAAAGTCGGACACGACTGAGTGACTTTACTTTTCACTTTATGCCCCCTGTAATAGAAATTTTAGGCTCTGCAGAATTCAAGATCTAGGTCTTTGAGGGGGTACACTTCGACCAGGGAACGTAATAAAGTTTCCACTGAAGCTTTTAGGTTCTTCATGGAGATGGGCCAACAAGCCAATAATCAGTTATTATATTAGTGTTAACTGACCTTGATCATCACAAAGGCAAAAAGTTACTGTTACAAAATACCAATTAAAGCTTCAGGCTGCCACTATGGGGACTATAANGAATTCAAGATCTAGGTCTTTGAGGGGGTACACTTCGACCAGGGAACGTAATAAAGTTTCCACTGAAGCTTTTAGGTTCTTCATGGAGATGGGCCAACAAGCCAATAATCAGTTATTATATTAGTGTTAACTGACCTTGATCATCACAAAGGCAAAAAGTTACTGTTACAAAATACCAATTAAAGCTTCAGGCTGCCACTATGGGGACTATAATTCCTTTCACCTGTCTTCCCATTTATGAGTTGGCTTAGAGACTATGGCCTTCAGCTACCTTGAGGCATCAATAGCAGAGCCTGCTCAGTGTGGGGCAGGGGTGCCCTGGGGGCTGTAGCAGGCGATGTCCCCCATGTCTCCTTGGCACACATCTGGCCCCGCAGCTACAGGACAGCTGCCTCGCCCTCTGACAGCTTCCCAGCCCAAGGCTCTGTCTCTCTAACCCTTGGCCTGAGAGCTTTGCCTGATGCCGTGAGAATCTGCTCAGCCTGCACACAGGGCAGCTTAGACATGCTGGGATTTAAACCCCAGAGCAAAGATCAACAGTGAAGGATGGCAGCCATCGGGTAAAGAGCCCAGCCTCCCGATCCTGCAGTGGAACTGTTCCGAGGCACATTCTTCAGAGCTCCTCAGCAGTCTTGAGCCCCAAGTCAGTGCTCTGACTATGAACATACAGTTGACTGTTGTTTATCCTAAGCTCTTCTACTCAACTTATTCCTTCATTTGTGCTTTCTGGGATCACTTCCCAAATAAACTACCTACCCCCAAGTTCTTATCACAGGAATCCAAATTAGGGCAGGGTACCATGAACAAAAGAAAGGTTTTCTGCTTTTCAAACTCCTGATGACTTACAGTTTAGCATCTTAGTTCTGAAATTTGTATTGTAATTAAGAAAAAAGAAAACAACAACATAATAATAAAGAGTCTTTATACTCTGTTTACCACTGTATTTCCCCAGTGTATCCACGTGTAGCTGAAAGAATGGACTTTGGAATCAAACTGACCTGGTTTGAATGATGGTTCCATTATTTACTTTGGAGTCGGTCACCTCTCATAAGCCTTAGGATCTCAGACTCTACTGTGGTAACAATATATCTGCCTAAAGGGACTGTTGTTAAGGTCGAATAAAAGCCTGGCTCATGGTAAGAAACTGATACAACATAGATATTATTATAATTACCTGACGGGAAAATCTTTTTCAGTAAGATTTATTAGCATCTGGAACATGACTGTATTTTTAGAACTTTCTGTAGGCACTTCTCTAGTGAAAATCTGACCACTCGTGTTGAAAATAGCAAATCATAATTCTAAATGATGACGTTTCTTCTATAACAGTTTTAAAGGAATTTGTAGAACTCAAAAAAAGCATTCCTATCAATGAATTCCTACAAAGAAGTCTGTGTTTAACATGTCAGCTTTGTTGACAAGGTGAGCCTTATGAAGCTTCTCTAACGATTCTCATTTGGTCCATGTAACCAAACTTTTGCTCAATGAAAATGGTGTCTCAGCAGAAAGATCTGTAGTTTTTAAAAATTTTTATTTTATATTGGAGTGTCAGTTCAGTTCAGTTGCTCAGTCGTGTCCGACTCTTTGCAACCCCATGAATTGCAGCACGCCAGGCCTTTCTGTCCACCACCAACTCCCAGAGTTCACTCAGACTCTATTGGAGTGTAGTTGACTTACAACGTTGTGTTAGTTTTAGGTATACAGCACAGCAGTTCAGTTATACATATATATATATATATACACACATATATATTCTTTTTCAGATTCTTTTTCCATGTAGGTTATTACAGAGTATTAAGTAGAGTTCCCTATGTTATATGTAGTTGATTATTTTATATATAGTAGTGTGGAGAAGGAAATGGCAACCCACTCCAGTATTCTTGCCTGGAGAATCCCATGGACAGAGGAGCTTGGCAGGCTACAGTCATGGAATCGCAAGAGTCGGACACAACTTAGCAACTAAACCACCACCACCCTGTGTATATGTTAATCCTGAACTCCTAATTGGAAAGTTATGTGTTGTAACGTGTAGAAATTTCTACACTTTGCCTGCCAGTCCTAACACATGCTGTGATTACTCACCTACCCTCAGATTCAGGAAAAGATTGGGCTGCTCTGTTACCAAAACATAGGGCCCCAAAGAGCACTTTCCCCACAGACGACCTGCGAAAAGAAAAGCTACACAAAACAGGCTGGCTGTGTGTAACATCCGTCCATTTTCCATTCATTTCCAAAAGCAGCCATGAGATTACACAGCTATAAATTCTGAAAACTTTTCTAGCTTCTTAGAACAAAAAACTGTGATGTAAAAAAAATGAACAACCAGGCACGTTTTAGACATAAATCCCTAAACAGTAAACAAGCTGAACTGAGAACACTCTGGTGAAGGGCTGGGGGCACGCTGTCTGCTTTCTGATGGCTTTCGTGTAATGACTCAGCTTTGCCATGGGCCGAGGACAGCGCCCATCTACGGCTCCTCCAGGGATGCTCAGAGAGTACCACCAGGGCAATGAGGCTAAGAATTAGCCAGTTAGAGCTGGGAGCTTATTGTTAATCGGCTCAGTCAGGAGGTGGAGAAGTAGCATTCTGAGCTGAGTAACTTCAATGCAGCCTTTCTTTTTTAAATTATTTTTTTAATATGACACAGTGTCCTTTGAGATCCGTGTATCTGTAGCACATGTGAATAGAAAAAGACAAACATCACTTAAGTCAGTTTCAACTTAACTGGCAAAGTTTCTGAATGTTGAATTTATTATTTAGTGTATTCCAGGCAAGAATACTGGAGTGAGTTGCCATTCTCTTCTCCATGGGAGCTTCCCGACCAAGGAATCAAACCCAGGTCTCCTACATTGCAGGCAGATTCTTTTCTGTCTGAGCCTCCAGGGAAGCCCTTATTGTGTTTACCTCTGGCTTCCCTGATAGCTCAGTTAGTAAAGAATCCATCTGCAATGTAGGAGACCCCGGTTTGATTCCTGGGTTGGGAAGATCCACTGAGGAAGGGATAGGCTACCCACACCAGTATTCTTGGGCTTCCCTTGTGGCTCAGCTGGTAAAGAATCTACCTGCAATGCAGGAGACCAGGGTTCAATCCCTGGTTTGGGAAGATCCCCTGGAGAAGGGAAAGGCTACCCACTCCAGTATTCTAGCCTAGAGAATTCCATGGACTATATAGTCGCAAAGAGTTGGACATGACTGAGCAACTTTAACTTTCACTGGCCCTAAATCCCTATGGTGTTGAAGAAGGCTCTTGAAAGTCCCTTGGACTGCAAGGAGATCCAACCAGCCCATCCTAAAGGAAATCAGTCCTGAGTATTCTTTGGAAGGACTGATGCTAAAGCTGAAACTACAATATGTTGGCCACTTGATGTGAAGAACTGACTCATCTGAAAAGACCCTGATGGTGGGAAAGATTGAAGGCGGGAGGAGAAGGGGACAATAGAGGACAAGATGGTTGGATGGCATCACCGAGTCGATGGACATGAGTTTGAGTAAATTCTGGGAGTTGGCGATGGACTGGTGTGCTGCAGTCCATGGGATCGCAGAGTCGGACACGACTGAGCAACTGAACTGAACTGACTGCAATCTCTGATGTCTTATAGAAGAACATCTGGAGAGGAATGTGTGCAGAGGGGAGGGGGAAGGCTTGGCTGACTTCTCAATTCTGATAGTAATGTTCATCTGTACCTGGGCTCCTCTTTGGAGTGAGGACTGTTCTGCTGTGGTGTTGGGATGTCTGATTGCATAGCCAGGGCCGCCTGGTGGCGCTGTGCAGCTGTGTCCTGCACAGGGACCCCTGGCTCAGGGTGCTTCTGGTGGAAAGCTGCATCTATCCTTTCCCTGAGGACCAAGAGCTCTACTGGGACTATCCCTCCAGAAAGAGGACCAGGAAGCTAATTTACAAAAGTGGTTGGTGTTTGTTTGGGGTTAGCCAGGAATTCATTTTTATCATGTTGATGTCTCTAGTCTTGAGATTTAATTTCTGACCCCCTAGATATCTTCAGAAGAGGAGATTATTCCAATAGTAAATTTTGTCAACATGAAATTAATCATGACAAATGCCAGCTTCTTATACATACTTCAGTTTATCAACCTTCTACATCTGCACTGAAACCAGTTTTGGCTGTTGCTGAAAAGGGATGAGGTATTGAAGTGCTGGGTTTCCCTAGTGACTCAGACGGTAAATAATCTGCCTGCAATGTGGGAGACCTGGGTTCGATCCCTCAATCAGGAAGATCCCCTGGAGAGGGGCATGGCAACCCACTCCGGTATTCTTACCTGGAGAATTCCAAGGACAGAGGAGGCTGGTGGGCTAGAGTCCATGCAGTTGCAGAGTTGGACATGACTGAGTGACTAACACACACATATTTCAACACCTTGAGGTGTAATTTGAAAATCTGAATTTTCACGGAAGCATTTCAAGTTAAAAATATCCACTGAACAGAAAGCATAGAACAGGGAAACAGGATTCACACGTAAAATTTGCTTTCAAAGCCTCACTTGGCAATTTACTTTTAATGATTACATTCAGAGTTTCCATGTGAGTTCCCTCTTAACTTATTCATAAATAGTTGATACTAGCAAGTTAGTTCCCTTGAATATTTGTGTTGGAAAAACTGGCTGAGCAAACCATTATACAACCATCTCTTATGATTCTCTGATGACTCATTATCACTAAGACAATCTTAAGCCATTTAAATCAACAGGATTCCATTTCTTCACCAGAGAACTATCTTTAAATACACACACAACACTTCTGAGTTCTCCTTTATTTCGGCAGTTGGAAAGAGCAGGCTGTAAAATTAACAATGAAACACAGAATAGAACAAGTGAAACATCGTTAATGGCATAGAATNGAGAATCCCATGGACAGAGGAGCTTGGCAGGCTACAGTCATGGAATCGCAAGAGTCGGACACAACTTAGCAACTAAACCACCACCACCCTGTGTATATGTTAATCCTGAACTCCTAATTGGAAAGTTATGTGTTGTAACGTGTAGAAATTTCTACACTTTGCCTGCCAGTCCTAACACATGCTGTGATTACTCACCTACCCTCAGATTCAGGAAAAGATTGGGCTGCTCTGTTACCAAAACATAGGGCCCCAAAGAGCACTTTCCCCACAGACGACCTGCGAAAAGAAAAGCTACACAAAACAGGCTGGCTGTGTGTAACATCCATCCATTTTCCATTCATTTCCAAAAGCAGCCATGAGATTACACAGCTATAAATTCTGAAAACTTTTCTAGCTTCTTAGAACAAAAAACTGTGATGTAAAAAAAATGAACAACCAGGCACGTTTTAGACATAAATCCCTAAACAGTAAACAAGCTGAACTGAGAACACTCTGGTGAAGGGCTGGGGGCACGCTGTCTGCTTTCTGATGGCTTTCGTGTAATGACTCAGCTTTGCCATGGGCCGAGGACAGCGCCCATCTACGGCTCCTCCAGGGATGCTCAGAGAGTACCACCAGGGCAATTAGGCTAAGAATTAGCCAGTTAGAGCTGGGAGCTTATTGTTAATCGGCTCAGTCAGGAGGTGGAGAAGTAGCATTCTGAGCTGAGTAACTTCAATGCAGCCTTTCTTTTTTAAATTATTTTTTTAATATGACACAGTGTCCTTTGAGATCCGTGTATCTGTAGCACATGTGAATAGAAAAAGACAAACATCACTTAAGTCAGTTTCAACTTAACTGGCAAAGTTTCTGAATGTTGAATTTATTATTTAGTGTATTCCAGGCAAGAATACTGGAGTGAGTTGCCATTCTCTTCTCCATGGGAGCTTCCCGACCAAGGAATCAAACCCAGGTCTCCTACATTGCAGGCAGATTCTTTTCTGTCTGAGCCTCCAGGGAAGCCCTTATTGTGTTTACCTCTGGCTTCCCTGATAGCTCAGTTAGTAAAGAATCCATCTGCAATGTAGGAGACCCCGGTTTGATTCCTGGGTTGGGAAGATCCACTGAGGAAGGGATAGGCTACCCACACCAGTATTCTTGGGCTTCCCTTGTGGCTCAGCTGGTAAAGAATCTACCTGCAATGCAGGAGACCAGGGTTCAATCCCTGGTTTGGGAAGATCCCCTGGAGAAGGGAAAGGCTACCCACTCCAGTATTCTAGCCTAGAGAATTCCATGGACTATATAGTCGCAAAGAGTTGGACATGACTGAGCAACTTTAACTTTCACTGGCCCTAAATCCCTATGGTGTTGAAGAAGGCTCTTGAAAGTCCCTTGGACTGCAAGGAGATCCAACCAGCCCATCCTAAAGGAAATCAGTCCTGAGTATTCTTTGGAAGGACTGATGCTAAAGCTGAAACTACAATATGTTGGCCACTTGATGTGAAGAACTGACTCATCTGAAAAGACCCTGATGGTGGGAAAGATTGAAGGCGGGAGGAGAAGGGGACAATAGAGGACAAGATGGTTGGATGGCATCACCAACTCGATGGACATGAGTTTGAGTAAACTCTGGGAGTTGGCGATGGACTGGTGTGCTGCAGTCCATGGGATCGCAGAGTCGGACATGACTGAGCAACTGAACTGAACTGACTGCAATCTCTGATGTCTTATAGAAGAACATCTGGAGAGGAATGTGTGCAGAGGGGAGGGGGAAGGCTTGGCTGACTTCTCAATTCTGATAGTAATGTTCATCTGTACCAGGGCTCCTCTTTGGAGTGAGGACTGTTCTGCTGTGGTGTTGGGATGTCTGATTGCATAGCCAGGGCCGCCGGGTGGCGCTGTGCAGCTGTGTCCTGCACAGGGACCCCTGGCTCAGGGTGCTTCTGGTGGAAAGCTGCATCTATCCTTTCCCTGAGGACTAAGAGCTCTACTGGGACGATCCTTCCAGAAAGAGGACCAGGAAGCTAATTTACAAAAGTGGTTGGTGTTTGTTTGGGGTTAGCCAGGAATTCATTTTTATCATGTTGATGTCTCTAGTCTTGAGATCTAATTTCTGACCCCCTAGATATCTTCAGAAGAGGAGATTATTCCAATAGTAAATTTTGTCAACATGAAATTAATCATGACAAATGCCAGCTTCTTATACATACTTCAGTTTATCAACCTTCTACATCTGCACTGAAACCAGTTTTGGCTGTTGCTGAAAAGGGATGAGGTATTGAAGTGCTGGGTTTCCCTAGTGACTCAGACGGTAAATAATCTGCCTGCAATGTGGGAGACCTGGGTTTGATCCCTCAATCAGGAAGATCCCCTGGAGAGGGGCATGGCAACCCACTCCGGTATTCTTACCTGGAGAATTCCAAGGACAGAGGAGGCTGGTGGGCTAGAGTCCATGCAGTTGCAGAGTTGGACATGACTGAGTGACTAACACACACATATTTCAACACCTTGAGGTGTAATTTGAAAATCTGAATTTTCACGGAAGCATTTCAAGTTAAAAATATCCACTGAACAGAAAGCATAGAACAGGGAAACAGGATTCACACGTAAAATTTGCTTTCAAAGCCTCACTTGGCAATTTACTTTTAATGATTACATTCAGAGTTTCCATGTGAGTTCCCTCTTAACTTATTCATAAATAGTTGATACTAGCAAGTTAGTTCCCTTGAATATTTGTGTTGGAAAAACTGGCTGAGCAAACCATTATACAACCATCTCTTATGATTCTCTGATGACTCATTATCACTAAGACAATCTTAAGCCATTTAAATCAACAGGATTCCATTTCTTCACCAGAGAACTATCTTTAAATACACACACAACACTTCTGAGTTCTCCTTTATTTCGGCAGTTGGAAAGAGCAGGCTGTAAAATTAACAATGAAACACAGAATAGAACAAGTGAAACATCGTTAATGGCATAGAATTTAAACCTCTTTTAATCTCCCTTTTTCGGCTTTTTCTCTTCCCACACTTGAGGTGTGTTATTTCTGCCACACCCCACAGACACACCCAGATACTTGAGAAATCCAAGAACAATGCACTGGAAGGGTGACCAGACAAGTCAAGCTCACTGAAGAATGGTCTCCAAAAGCAAAGGGCTCTCTGATCATCCACCAGTGAGTCCCAAGCTTGGTCTGTCTGCAGGAATTTTAAAACCTGATACCACTCTACCAAGAGAGTTGTTTTAAACCTGCTGCAAAAATAATTGTTACAGAAAGAGCAAGGAAAAGAGGAGGGATTTCAAAAGCACTAGAGGGGGCACCAAATCTCTTTATCCCAGCTTCCCAGCTATTGCTACAGTTCCAATTATATCCTTACTGCATAATCGTAGGAATATTCTTACTCAAAGTCATCCCCTTTTCAAATGAATTTAGATGTCAAAATTATTTTTCTGATGAAGACTATTCCACAGTATAACAAAAACTAATGATGTACTCTGTTCTACGTGAAGATCATTTGTTCACCATGTTTTCTGCAATACATATTTCAAAGTATCCTGTACACAATGAAGGTGCACAACATTCTAAGCAGTGTATGAGTGATTCTATTGTCTTTTTAAAAACTGTACCTCGGGACCAGTAATCTGTAATCTCAAAAGCAGTACATTTTAGAAAGTCTAAAAACTAGTGCTTCAGAAAGAAGATTAAAAGGGCTTTTCTTTACGAGGCCCTCTCCATCAAGACTGGCCCCTCTAATGTCAGCCACATCCCTGGAATGATTTGGAAAATGGCTCATACCTGTGAAGTTCATGAAGTCATGACTTATGAAGTGAGGGTCCAAGCACAGAGAAGTGCAATCCAACCATGAAAACAACACAGTGTGAACTCCGCTTCTCAAACATGGTACCGTGAGATACACAGACTCACAGAGATGTTTTTAATTCTTCACTTTGCCATGAATTTCTCTCACCTGCCTCGCTCAGCCCCAATTCTTTATGAAGAACCAGCCCTCACTGGGACCTTTACACTCTCCATACTTCTCCATTATAAAAGGTCTCCCAAAACACATAGAGAAGCAGAACCCTCCTGGAGTATAGAGAATGAAAGGGGCTGAAAGACCCAGACCAACACGGTGGGAGGTAGGGGAAGCCTGAAATCCTCATAATAGTATCAATACCTACTGGAAAAGTGAAAGTCACTTAGTGATTTTCGACTGTGACCCCATGGACTATATAGTCCATGGAATTCTCCAGCCCAGAATACTGGAGTGGGTAGCCTTGTCCTTCTCCAGGGGATCTTTCCAGCCCAGGGATCAAACCCAGGTCTCCAGCATTGCAGGCAGATTCTTTACCAGCTGAGCCATAAGAGAAGCCCAAATATCTACTGTACTGTGTTCTAATGCACCAAACAATACCACAACACGGTGTGTTTTTTGTCTCTTATTGCTGTTGTTACTTACTAGGTGTCTGACCTTGTGAACATTGTTTCACATTCCTGTGCCTCCATTCTTCTCTGAACAATTAAGACCATTGAGTTCATATCAGAAGGTCTAGGCCAGGTTTATATGGGTTAGTACATGGGAAGCACTTAGAGGATGCTGGTTAGGAAGTGTAACCATATCCTCAGGTTCTTCCACTCTGTAAGTTTCAGGTGGCAGCCTGGTGGGGGGATGAGGGGGCAAGCCAACTGGCAAATTCCTCATGGGGCTGACTTCTAACTAATCCTCCTGATTTACACCCTCCCCCTCTCCTGGTCCTACTTTTCCTTGCCAGCACCAAGCTTGGCACTTCTTTGGCACTTACAAGCAGCACAGCTGTTACTTCCCTGACGGCCAGCTTGAATAGGTTCTGACCGGCAGCTCCACTGATATGTTGACAATGTCACTCATTTTCCATCTTCCAGAAATTTGACAGAATCTCTGGTCAGCTATATATCCTTCTTTAATTATGGATTTATTCCCTCTGGCACCTGTTTACTATCCTACATTTTTTTCTGTCCTGGTCAGAAGTGATTATTTAATAGAGTTCATTCTACCATCTTGAATCAGAAACTCCCTGAAATACAAATAAATATTTGCTTCTAGGCTTCTGGGTTACTTATGTTCATAATAAGAATCTAGAAGCACTTATTTAGTAGATCTCTTAATGAAAGGAATATTCTTTAATTTTCAATTGAAGAAAAAAAATCCATCACAATATTAAGATGTTAATCATTTGTCTCTAGTTACGAAAATCAACTTGAAAAAACACACCAAAAAATAGCACCACTTAGTCCTTTTTCCTTCTCCCAAGAATATGTGAGTAAATCAACAGATGAGCTACACAGACACACACACTGAATCAGAGAATTCTGAAAGAAAAAGGATCATAGCAATAATCTTACGGACGAGGCTGAGGGAAGAGGGGTGGTAAACTACTCAAGCTATGAATTCCAGCCTAGCTAACCAAAGCCAGCAGTGGGATGAAACTAAAATACGCCCTTTTCAGGTATTCTTGGGAAAACAAGTCAATGCAGCATCTGTGTTTATTATATTAACAGAACTGTCAGCAGGAGCTTGTAGCAAAAAAAAAATCAACCTAAGTTATTCTGACTATATTTTTCCATTATTTTCATTCCCTTAAGAATAGAAAACCTATAAAATTTTAATGTCAGTCCTGCAGTGTATGATTTTGAAGCTAAAAGTAATTACACTCCATAGTTACCTTGTGCGACAACTGAAAGTCCTTGACTCATTACCCTTTTGTTACAGTCAATGGTAAAAGGCACTTGGCGTATCTGATTACTTCTAGTGTGAGCCTGAGATGATTGTTTGGGAACCTAGAACTGCTTGTTTAATGGGTGGGGACTCAGTATAATCATTATAGAGCCAGAAACCAGTTCAGCTTGATCATGGGAAATCTCATTCAGTACATTTTTAGTCTTGAGATGGCTTCTCAAATTCTCTATTCCTCTCTGGAATTCCCTAGAATTCTCCTGCTCTGTTTATAACATAAAGGTTTCTGTCCTAATAAATGTGCACTAAGAAGGAATGGAGGGTCTCTACGCAGGAACAAGGCTGAAAGAAGTGGCACATTTTAAGTAAAGTAACGATGTTTCTTCTGTCACAGACATTGCCGTTGAAATGTCTGTTCATACAGACCATGGATTCCAGGAAGCTGTAATTTTTCCTAAATGTGCATCACTAGGATCTAGTGTGTTATTTATTTAGGAGAGAAAGAAGGAAGCTGGGTGGGAACAAAATCCAAAGACAAGAGTGCTTGCTTTAGTGTATCTGAGTCATTTTCATGTCTAATGAGAGATCCAGTTTCTGAATCTCTAGATATCCATTATCTTCGTGAATAGATCAAATTGTTAATTTGATCATTTCAAACTTTGTCATAGATTTTTTTTTAACTTTTGGCATAAAGAATCATCCAGACCAAATTTTTGTAGTCTTGTGGTCAAATTTATGAAACGATCACCTTAAACTTTGAAAACCATAGAAGAAAATGTCACTGCCAGTGGCTGACAGAAGCACTACGAAAAAACATCCTCCTCCCACCCTGCTGCTTGGAAACCCTTCTTCACATTTATATATAATAGACTAGAATTCACCTACGAGCCACCATGGGGGAAAAAACAACAACCAGAAAATGGAAGATGGACAAGAGGAAAAGAAGTAAAAAGACTGCTTGTGGTCCCACAACCTGAACAGAAGAAGATTCCATCTCAAGCAGGAAGCTGTGCCACAGAAGACAGAAGAACCACCAGCGAAACCATACTAATGTTCTGTGGTGTCTGGACCTACCAGGAAGCTCTTGGTCCCTTTCCTCTGATGGCAGCGCTGGATAAATACTGTTTGATATTGATGTCCTAGGTATTGGTCATTGAGGAAGTAGTTTAGAGAGTAAACTACTAGCATCCATTAAAGTTCATCAAAATTTGTTTTTTTTTTTAATGTTCATCTTAAAACTTGAAAATGATAAAAGCAACTTTTCACTTTATCCAATGTTCTTTCTACCCGACTCAAGACATCTTTTATAAATTCCCTTCCCCCACATTTGGGGGAATGAGGGGAGAAGCAAAACCAAAAAAACAGCAAACTAGAAACAAGATAAGATCACCTGGTTTATTGAGAAAAGTTTGTAATAAAACTGCAACTGCTATTTTTACAACTTACAAAATAATTTGATATATAAAATGAATTGGTTTTCATTATGTAAGTACAAATAGTAAAAAAAAAATAATAATATTCCATGTGATATATCATATTTGCAAGTCAGAGAAATCCCACCTTCCTGAATTCTCCTGTTAAAAGTTTTACATCAGATATTTTTAATCTGTTTACCAAAGGAAACCAGGTTTTGAACCATATTTAAGTTTTTGCTTACAGTTGCAATCTATCAGAAGCTGTGTCTACATGATTAGAGCCCAATCAAGCCAAAGATGAAAAATTCAAGCCATGTCTTCTCTTTAGGCTGCTTAATGTTACTTTTGTGATAGGAATGGCCCTCCTAATGCTTCACTGAACAACCTAACACTACTTAAAGGTCGTAATGAATTAGACCAGTCCATTTTTTAATCCAGTCTACTCTGGTCTAGAGCATATGGACACCAAAGAGCACAGAATTACTAGTAGCTTTCTACCACACCCCCACCCTGCGAACCACTTTCAAAGAGAAAATTTCATTTTAAGATTTCACTGCTTAAGGAGGCCTTACTATTGCAACAGGTTTTGGCCATGAAAGAATACTTTCCTAAATGTCATATTAAATTAATGGAAAGCTCAGCCCCAAATCAATTATTCATGATATTCATTAGAAATTCTCACAAATGACATGCATTTAGGAACCAATTTTGCTTCTTTGAATAGCCAAAGGCTTGAAAAAAAATTTTTTTTGCATTTCTTTTAGAATATTTAGTCACCGACAATTTTTACCAGTATCTTCTTTTCTCCATAGTCCTTAATAGACCCAACCCATTCCATCTGGGAAAAACAGAAACCTAACCAGATTTACTCAAATCTTTGAAGCCTTCTCATTTTTACCTTATAAATTACGTGGTTACTTTCATACTCATATTATTTTACAAATGCAATATCAATGGTATTGCTAGATATAAGGAAACATTGGCATATTAGTATTGAGTTGGCCAAAAAGTGAGTTCAGGTTTTCCCATCAATCTTATGGACAAGCCTGAATGAACTTTTTAGCCAACTTAATAATCAGGAAATTAATTAAAAGAAGTAAGTCTTACTTAACACTACAAAACATATATAAAAGATGGATATGAAACTATAACACCATTTAAGAAACACTTTCCCCAGATTATTTTAGCATTTTGACCATAGTTTAAAGATATGAACATTGTCCCCAAAACAGGTTCAAAGTATTCCGGGGAAAACAGTTTCTTTCTCTGGAATCTATCTCAGCAGCAGTGATGTTCTTCTGCTCATTCCCCACCTTAGGCAGATGTGTAGAAGTACCTGGGCTTGGCATTGCCCAGCAGGTCATCTTCATAGTTGGGGAGGCAACAGAAGAAGAAGGCGCAGCCGATCAGGATAATAGTGGCTGCCCACCCGAAGCCATAGGCCCAGTTATAGATGTAAGTGACAGCCGGGTTGAGGTGAAGGTTAAAGGTCTGAGTGTACTTCACAGGGTAAATTACCAGGGAGATGATCTGGAACACAGCTAAAAGGAAGGAAAAAAAATTCCCAAGTATGAATGCATAAATGAACGAATGCATGGTAACAACAGATTAATTTCTCTTCCTCAATATTTTTGCCTTAAAATTAAGTGTTAAACCCACCTAAATAATGCTGATAAAAGGGGCTGGTTAATCATGAGCCAAAAAAGATGCCTGAATATTTTGTGTGAGAGATACCTGGCACTGAGCAGAATACTGAATATATGAAATACAGGCAGAATATTAGAGAATCATTCCATAGTACCCATGTAAACATTATATATACTAAAGTAAAAATTGCTGAACTGTGGTGTGCAATAGAAAGCAAGAGGGTAGAGAAGAGCCTATTTTTTTTTTCATCTTTGCATTTCCTATGCCAAACATTTAATATTTCAGTGGTAGAAAAAATAATATATGTATACACATGTGTGTGCACACACATACAGAGTTAGAACTCAATACTGACATTTGATAACATACTATTGGAATATTCATTCAATAAATGAATGACTAAATGAAACAGTGAACCAATGATACGAATGATCAATGGGAGAATTAGTAGAAAAGCCTGCAGAGGAAGGGAAATTTGAAGAATAGATAGAAATGAAGAGATGGAGGGCAGGAAGAAGAGCGTTCCAGGCTAGGAGGATAGAAGTAAAAGAAGAGAATAATCACAGTGCTTTGAAAAAGTGAAAGGGAAGATACAAGCAGGGAAACATGTCAAAAAGATTTCTAAACTCTTAATATAAGAGTCACATTGTTATAATTATTATTAATCATATATTAACATTTTAAATTGCTTAAAAATAAAAGGAGCTTTATTAGATTTACTTTGTAGTCTTTTTCAATGAACATGCATAATTCTATAAAGCGTTAATGAGTATACATATGCTACGCTATGCCATGCTAAGTCACTTCAGTCGTGTCTGACTCTGCAACCCCATAGACAGCAGCCCACCAGGCTCCACCGTCCCTGGGATCCTCCAGGCAAGAATACTGGAGTGGGTTGCCATTTCCTTCTCCAGTGCATGAAAGTGAAAAGTGAAAAGCTATGCCAAAAGACCCTGATGCTGGGAAAGACTGAAGGCAGGAGAAGGGGATGACAGAGGATGAGACAGTTGGATGGCATCATTGACTCAATAGACGTGAGTCTGAGCAAACTCCAGGAGATAGTGAAGGACAGGGAAGCTTAGCATGCTGCAGTTCATGGGGTCACAAAGAGTCGGACNAGCTATGCCAAAAGACCCTGATGCTGGGAAAGACTGAAGGCAGGAGAAGGGGATGACAGAGGATGAGACAGTTGGATGGCATCATTGACTCAATAGACGTGAGTCTGAGCAAACTCCAGGAGATAGTGAAGGACAGGGAAGCTTAGCATGCTGCAGTTCATGGGGTCACAAAGAGTCGGACATGACTGAGCGACTGAACACAATGCTATGCCATACACTTTTTAACTATTTCACGTGTGCATTGCCGTGACTTAAGGTATGAGCAAATTTTAGCTCTGTGACACTCAGACACTGCTCTTCACAGAGAGACCAATTCATTGGCTGTGCTTCCTGGAGTACGTCTGGGAATGGATAGTTCTCACCACCACTTTCTTTTCACCTTAATTTTTTTCTACTAGCTCCACAGATATATTCTTAACTAGTTTTCTGTTTCTTCTTCTTTTTTTTTTTTAAGAAAAGCTGGTTTTTCCATTTCTTTTTTTTTAATCACTAGAAAGGCTATAGATGTTTCCATATCTTGACTTGTTGCTTCTGTTTCCCATTCTCCTTTGNGTGGAAATTGAGTTCTGGTTTTAAAGACCGATGTGGGCAGCTCCAGCCCTGGCTCATTCTGCTCTACGCCTATGGGAAGAGAAAAGCCATGACTTCCCAGCTAAGGATTCCAGGCAATCACTCTTCCTGTTCAACCTGCACCAATTTGTAAAATCTCTTTCCCACACAACTTTCTCTCCAGAGGTAGTAACCGACATGTATGAAGTAATCACTCTGTGCCAGGCATGGAGCTAAGAACTTGCCATGGTTTAACTCTCTGAATTCTCGCGATAACTCTTCAAGGTTCACATTCTGTTATCATTTCTATTTTAGAAGTGAGATTACACTGAGGCTGGGAAAGTCCAGATAACCTGCCTGTAGTCACAGAGCTGGCAGCCAAGTCTGATTTCTAGCCTGGCTGAAGCCAAAATATGACTCTTTTTTTCCTTGGGGATATGATTTACATGCTGGAAAATTCATCCATTTAAAGTGTACAATTCAGTGGCTTTTACTATATTTACAGGGCTGTGCAGCCATCACCACTTACAATTCCAAAAACTTTCATCACTCCAAAAAGAAACCCCATGACCATTAGCAGTCACCTCCCTCTTCCTTCTTCCTTCAGCTTCCAACAACCACTAATCTACTTTCTGTCTCTATAAATTTGTATACCCTGTACAGTGCTTATAAACTGAATTATAGTTTAATGCTTTGCGGCCTTTGTCCTGTGCTTTCACTTAGCATGTTTTCAAGGTTCATCCGTATTGTGGCAGCATGGATCAGGTCTTCATTCCTTTTTATGACCAATAATTATTCTATTGTATGGAGAGCCCACATTATGTTTGTCCACTCATTCATTAATGAATGAACATGCACCCTTAACCTGTTTTTCTTTATGGAATTTGGAAAGGAGAGGTGCATACACCTCAGTGCTGGTCCTACTCCAGCTTTAACACAGCTTGGCTGGCAAACACACCCTCACTTAATTTTGATCGCTAGTCAGAGAAGGCGATGGCACCCCACTGCAGTACTCTTGCCTGGAAAATCCCATGGACAGAGGAGCCTGGTAGGCTGCGGTCCATGGGGTCGCGAAGAGTCAGACACAACTGAGAGACTTCCCTTTCACTTTTCACTTTCATGCACTGGAGAAGGACATGGCAACCCACTCCAGTGTTCTTGCCTGGAGAATCCCAGGGACAGGGGAGCCTGGTGGGCTGCCGTCTATGGGGTCGCACAGAGTCGGACACTACTGAAGCAACTTAGCAGCAACAGCAGCAGCAGCAGACTGGTCAAATGGTAGACAAACCTAACAACTAGCAGAAAGAACAAAGGCTTGGGAA
Organism: Neotragus moschatus; assembly: GCA_006410615.1. Classification (NCBI taxonomy): domain Eukaryota; kingdom Metazoa; phylum Chordata; class Mammalia; order Artiodactyla; family Bovidae; genus Neotragus; species Neotragus moschatus. The sequence continues at coordinate 1,420,904 of SJYA01001512.1, forward strand.
CCTTGTTTATACCCTGCCTCTACTACCTATTAGGGCTTCCCAGGTGGTGCTAGTGGTAAAGAACCTGCCTGTCAATGAAAGAGACATAAGAGACACAGATTTGATCTCTGGGTCAGGAAGATCCCCTGCAGGAGGGTACGGCAACCCACTCCAGTATTTTTGCCTGGAAATCCTTGTGGACAGAAGAAGCTGGTGGACTACAAGCCACTGGGTCACAAAAAGTCAGACACAACTGAGTGATTAACTTTCACTTTCTTTCAAGTGGAAGACACATGCTCTTTTTTTTTTTTTTTTTTTTTTTACATGCTCAAATATTATGTTTTCACACAAATGACCCTTTAGTAGCACTGTCAGGATGACAATCCCAATGGCACTGTCAGGGGCATGACAGTCCATGAGTGGGTCCAGTTTTGTTTATAATTTTTACTACTTTCCTCCAAGTCCTGCTCTGTGAGATCAATAAGAGATTTTAGGATGAAGATAAAAAGAAATGTTTTATTTTAAAAGCAACATAAAGCCAGAATGTGAAATTGAGTAATTAATTCTCTTTTTTCACTTTTGCCTTGTCCTTTGAGTAAGGTAACTTTCCAGAGAAGAGAAGCCATCTTTGGAAAGAACAACTAAGACCATCTCTAAGTCTACACCATAGACCACTGACACAAAACCATCAGTGGTGTTTATAGAAAATATGGATTCTTGTGTGTCCCTCCAGATACACTGAATCACAGTTGAAAAGATAGTGTCCAGGAATCTGCATTTTACTAGTATTTCTTTACTAACATACTAAAGTTTGGGAACAACTAAACTTTAAATAGATGATTAATCTTCTTATAAGAACAGCTGTTGCATTGCCAGAAAGGAGCATCTAACTTTCAGTATGTGACCCACTGCCAATTACAGTCTCATTTCTATAGATTTTTTTCATGGCTACTGCCAATCATTAAATTCAATTAAATACAATCATTAAATTCAAATAAGCAGATACTGATTTTTCCTTTTAAGTTGAATTCACAGGTTTGTAACTGTTCAATGAAAAGGCAATACATCTGTATATGCATACAGAGGAATTACAAACATTATGAAGATCAATTATACAGTAGAATGTGAGTGTTCAATAAAAACAGGAAAAAAAATCCTAACAGGGCACATATTTAATAATCAAACTTTGACAATTACAGAGTAAGGTTTTTAAACTATAGCTAAATAATGTATGATATTGCCTAAAGAGTAATATCAATCATTTTACCTGTTTGAGGAAAATTAATACAAAGTTAAATTATTGCTATTACTACTTCCTCTGACACTATAGCTATAATTTACATTTAGTTTCAGGTTACTTGAAAGAAATTAAAGAAATAGTAAGCCAATTCACCTGAAACCAACAGGTGAACGTAAAGATAAACAGATCATTTTAATAAACAGATAAATGTAAAGATGAACAGATCATCTTTCTATGCTGTGTTAAATCAACTCAATTAGCGTCTTGCTTATTTAAAACGCTGAGTCTGAGAGAAATCAAAATAGACACTTCAGCAACATTTTGTCTAGAGAAAGGCTGCCTTGGAAGTAGAACATGTAAAACTTGTTCCTTATAGCGTGGAAACACCCACAGTGAATCACTTAACTATAATTTGAGATATAAATCTTAACACGGTTTTGAAGGTCCTGACGGAGGGATAACAAGGAAGGCAACCTGCTCTCATGCCAATGACCATTTTGTTGTAAGATGGTGAGATGGACCCTATCAGATCTGAGCAGGGTCCTCCCAGCCCAACATTCTGCCTGAGAAGGAGCCCAACTGCCATGTAGACTTACAACACGGCAATCTTCCAAGACATACAGTTTAAAAAGTTAAGACTATAGGCTTTGGTCTCCCTTAATTATCCAGAATGAGCCTAATATTCCCAAATTTACCAAACCCTTTTGAGAACTTTTTATATTATACCTTGATCTAAATTATACCTATTTACCAGCCCCAATGAAAAAAAAATCACATTTTAAAACTTGTCCTAAAGCTACTTCTTTCATGATTCAACAGATATTCCTCAGTTCTTCAAAGACAATCCATCTTCATCTATTCCGAATATAACTCTGTCCTTCATTAATATTTTATATAGTAAATTTTATTGCCTTTCCTAATCTGTATTTTATTGGCATTTGTTACATCCATACTAAAATTTGAGAACAACTTAGATGATTGATCTCCTTATAAAGATAGATTGCTGCGCTGCCAAAAAGGAGCATGTAAGTTTCATGAGAAATGAGTGAGACTACTATCAACTGTAGTCTCATTTCTATAGATTTTTTTTTTCATGGTTACTGTCAATCATTAAATTCAATTAAATACAATCATTAAATTCAAAGTGTGTGTGTGTGTGTGTGTGTGTGTGTGTGTACACGCGCGCGCGCGCATGTGTGTGCAGGGGTTAGGGAAGCTGTCAATTACCCTTCTCTGAATTGAGACCACAACAGGTAAACAGAGTTTCTATGCAGGAATTTTGTTTGTTTGTTTGTTTTCTTAAAGGAAGACAAATTTGGTGTTTCATATGTATTCATAATTTATTCTGTCATAAGTTTATTTTCTAAATACCACTTGGAGAAATTCATGTTATCAAAGAAACCAGAAATATTATAAATCCACTTTTAAAGAAGATTCATTAAAGATCCATTTAGGTGAAGAATGGCTTATCAAATTTTGCTATTTCTTGCAAAGATTCAACATTAAATCAACAACATGGAAACCATTCGCTGATCACTAATGAAATTCTGAGTTTTTTCTCGGAAATGTTTTTAAATTTTTTGTATGAGGAAGAATGCTGTATCTTTTTCCAGAGATTATATACTAAAATACAACATTACAAGGCAAATACAGCCAGGAAAAGACCAATAAGATCAACTGATAAGAAAAGAACAATAAAAGTAAAAATAAGTAAATACCTCGAATATCAAGCTAGAAACCATAAATCAAATTTAAATTTGTGGAAAAGAAAAAAAAAGATAAGGAGAGCACTACTACTATTGTGGGTGATATTTTGGAGACTGTCATGACTTTTTCACCCCAAATTAGTATTTCTTTTAATGGATTTGCTGCATTCTTCATGAGTTTTATATGTGGGCACCAAATATTGAGGTTTCCCCAGTGGCTCAGTAGTAAAAAACTGGCCCGCAATGCAGGAGGCATGGGTTCTATCTCTCAGTCAGGAAGATCCCCTGGAGGAGGGCATGGCAACCCACTCCAGTATTCTTGCCTGGCGAATCCCATGGACTGAGGAGCCTGGCAGGCTAGAGCCCATAGGATGGCAAAGAGCTGGACATGACTGAGCAAAGCACACAGCAACAAATGTTGCCCGAAACCTACTGTGGCCTAGCCCCTTACTCAGTGCCCTGCAGACTTCAAATTGTCACCCAACCAGAGGACGGCTCCTTTCCAGAACAAAAGATTCATCTAGGAACAAGACAGAAAATTCTACCTAGTAAATCTGAAACTTTGTTAGATTTTTTCCTACTCTTTCTATAAAGTTCTTTATGTCATACACAAGCAGAACTGGAAACTGGTTAAGACCAAAATTAAAAATATAAAAAGATGCTATCTACAAATAAACATAAGCATGGGTGGACGATATATTCAAAAAGACTGTTGTCTGTTCATTGAGGAGACTCCCAGTAATACATACCAGTGCTTCTGAAACTTAAAAGTGCTGATGAATCAATCACCCGGGGACCGAGTTAAAATACAGATTCCAATTCAGGAGATGGGCCTAAGATACTGAGTGTCCAATAACCTCCCCAAAAATGCAGATCCTGATGGTCTACGACACATTAGTGGTAAAAATCTAGAGGATAACTCAGTACAGACCTCCAAATAAATCGGCATAGGAAGAGCAATCCTGCAAGGTTTGGAGGCAGGAAAGGAATGGCTTAAAGAAGAATGGTGGGGGCGGGGGTTACTGGAGGGGGGTGGCGATTCCGCGGTAGGTGTGAGATTCTTTACATGCTCCACCTTTCCCACCCCCACTAAACTGAGCCAGATAACTCTTGCAGAACTCCTTTACCGTCTTCTTTTAAAGTCTGAGGGGGAAACTATCCTACACAGGAAGATGGTAAAATACAGGAAATTGTGTATGAACTCAGAAAAGGTAACTAGTAGCAAATTTGGGATCTACCCTTAAATGTTTGAAAATCTGTCTGCTGTTAGAAGGCTAAAAAGAATAATTTACAGAGAAGCANTGAGGAGCCTGGCAGGCTAGAGCCCATAGGATGGCAAAGAGCTGGACATGACTGAGCAAAGCACACAGCAACAAATGTTGCCCGAAACCTACTGTGGCCTAGCCCCTTACTCAGTGCCCTGCAGACTTCAAATTGTCACCCAACCAGAGGACGGCTCCTTTCCAGAACAAAAGATTCATCTAGGAACAAGACAGAAAATTCTACCTAGTAAATCTGAAACTTTGTTAGATTTTTTCCTACTCTTTCTATAAAGTTCTTTATGTCATACACAAGCAGAACTGGAAACTGGTTAAGACCAAAATTAAAAATATAAAAAGATGCTATCTACAAATAAACATAAGCATGGGTGGACGATATATTCAAAAAGACTGTTGTCTGTTCATTGAGGAGACTCCCAGTAATACATACCAGTGCTTCTGAAACTTAAAAGTGCTGATGAATCAATCACCCGGGGACCGAGTTAAAATACAGATTCCAATTCAGGAGATGGGCCTAAGATACTGAGTGTCCAATAACCTCCCCAAAAATGCAGATCCTGATGGTCTACGACACATTAGTGGTAAAAATCTAGAGGATAACTCAGTACAGACCTCCAAATAAATCGGCATAGGAAGAGCAATCCTGCAAGGTTTGGAGGCAGGAAAGGAATGGCTTAAAGAAGAATGGTGGGGGCGGGGGTTACTGGAGGGGGGTGGCGATTCCGCGGTAGGTGTGAGATTCTTTACATGCTCCACCTTTCCCACCCCCACTAAACTGAGCCAGATAACTCTTGCAGAACTCCTTTACCGTCTTCTTTTAAAGTCTGAGGGGGAAACTATCCTACACAGGAAGATGGTAAAATACAGGAAATTGTGTATGAACTCAGAAAAGGTAACTAGTAGCAAATTTGGGATCTACCCTTAAATGTTTGAAAATCTGTCTGCTATTAGAAGGCTAAAAAGAATAATTTACAGAGAAGCACATCAGCTCTTGTCAGCGTTAAGAGAGGTATTTTTTTTCAATTGGAGGATAATTGCTTTACAATGTTGTATTGGTTTCTGCCATACAACAATGCAAATAAGCCATAATTATACATACATTGCCTACCTCTTCAGCCTCCCTCGCCCCTCCCATCCCACCCTTCTAGGTCATCAGAGTACCAGGCTGGGCTCCCTGTGTTATATAGCATTGCCACTAAGTGAGGTACTTTTAAACACACAGCATGGTGGAGAGAATTAAGTTGCTGAACAAAGGGTGAAAGCTCAGATCAATCACAGGGGATGCTGAGGGGCAGGCTTTGGAGAAATCTTGAGTAGGCGCACTCTTTCTCCCTCCTAACTGATAGTCTAGGAGTCTGTGCCCATTTACAGGGAGAAAAGACAAATTAGGTCACTAAAAAGGAATTGAGGCTCTCTGGTAGTTATTGCTAAGCACAGCAAATGTGGAGTAAACTGGGCAAGATCATTGGTTCCTAGATGTCTAGATTTTATAAATCAACACATATAAAATCATGAAAATCACCTGAGTGTCCAACTTTTTATTTTACTATATAAGAATATGAACACATGCCCACAAAAGATTAATCTGTCTACTAATGCCTAACTTCATAAGCCACAAGAATATAATATCAAAACGAAATCTTTTAAGTTGAATTAAGCCCAGTGAACACCTGTTAACTTCGTACTTATTTTTCTCATTTTCCATACTTTGAAAAACCATAGGGCTAAATGACCTAAAACTATTTCCTATAATAATCTGATTCTTTGTCTTAAGGCTAATTGCATGTTAAAAAAAAAAAAAAACTTTCAATGTGGTATCATTGGTAAAAATGAGGCTCTGCCCTTCTGAGTTCAGATCAAAGACAAAAAGGTTCTCCCTTGCTGCCATTCAGACTTGCCACTGTTGTTGTTAGAGCATAAATTCATCTTTCTTATCCCAGTAACTGATCCATAAACTTAACTCCATTACTCCACCCTGAATGAGTCAGAGCTTACTTAGGACTTGAAATCTACATCTCTGAAGTTGAAAATACCCTGATCTACTCTTTCTTAGAACTGGAAAAGAAGGTGCCAGCAATGCAAAACTACCATCTGTGAACACGGATTCAAATTTAATTTTGCATTTTCTTTATACATGAAATTTGAGTGACTGTTTCAGAACTTAAATCAAGATTTTTCTTTTCCTGTTTTGAGGATTAGAAACCTTGATTTAAAAAGAAAAGTATATGTATTTATTTACTTGTTGTTGCTTAGCTGCTAAATTGTATGTCTCTTTTGCGAACCCATGGACTGTAGCCTCCCACGCTGCTCTGTCCACGGGATTTCCCAGGCAAGAATACTGTAGTGAAAAAAAGAACACTGGAGTGTGTTGCCATTTCCTTCTCCAGGAGATCTTCCCAACTGAACCCTCCTCTCCTGCACTGCAGGCAGATTCCTTATCACTGAGCCACCAGGGANCCCACGCTGCTCTGTCCACGGGATTTCCCAGGCAAGAATACTGTAGTGAAAAAAAGAACACTGGAGTGTGTTGCCATTTCCTTCTCCAGGAGATCTTCCCAACTGAACCCTCCTCTCCTGCACTGCAGGCAGATTCCTTATCACTGAGCCACCAGGGAGGCCCCATGTAGTTGTTACTATTGTGTAAAAGAAAATATTCAGTGTTTACTTCGGTTTATTGATGAGGAAAAATGACGTGGATACATCATTTTTTTTTTAAATTCTTAAAACTGTTAATGACAGTGAAGACTATAACATTCTGTTTTTTACATAATTCTAAGGAACTAACCTACCAGTAACAACCTAAGTCTTTAATACCAAAATAAATCAACGTTATAAATATCAACAAATAAAAGTGATAGTAAAGCACTTTGTAAATACAAAGGTATACTTTCTTAAGTGTTACAATGGTAAACCACAAGATTTATTTTTTAATACACAGCAAGAAGTTTTTAAAAAGTGGAGGTACTTACTTCTCTATACTGAGATATTTTAATTAGAGCCATCAACCTTACTTTCATCATGTTTGTACATACGTAGGAGTATGTGTAAACTCCTCACTGTGTTTTAGATAAAGTATGACCTCATGTGAATGTATTTTTTTCGGCAAGGACTTACTGAAGCTATCTGAAAAATCTCAAGAGTTCAGACACCTACATAATTGACCTAAAGTGTAGAAATACACAATTTCTATACCTGTGAGGCAAAACTAGACAACAGTCCCTGGCAGGAAATGGAGTAGAAGTATAATAATCATTCTAACCATCTTTGACATCAATAGCCTGGGATGGACCTCTTGTGGTGAATTCATAGCTATTTTTTATTTCCCACGGTCACCTATTGACAGTGGATGCTAGGCGCATCATTTGTTCTAGGGCTTGAGCAAAAGCTGCGTTTAACACATTCTTGGCACTTGGTTATCTTTGCAAAGGTCAGGAATAACTAAACTGCAATGTGAAGGCGACCACTACCCACTTGTGAAAATCACAAAGACAGTACTAGATTCCTCAAGACTCATCTGGAAAACTGCACTTTTCCAAAGACCAATTTTTGTATCAAATGGAAACATCAACTATTCACTGGATCTGTACTTTCTTTACAATTAAAAAAAGTTAATGCTTGAGACGCCTGTCTAATTAAAAAAATTAGAGTACTGGAGTGGGGTGCCATTGCCTTCTCCAAGAAAACAGAAATAGAACCTGCTTATTCTCTTCTTCATACAAAGCTCTCAATCAGCCTGAGGTTAGAAGTGCCACACCCTAAGAAGGTGAGTTCATCCTGCAGCTCAAGAAAAATAAAAACTGCACTGTGTCTGTTTCACAAGGCGGCTGTGGTCACAGCCAGAGCCTTGCAGGCCAGATCATGTCCCAGCAACAGTGCTGATCTAGGCTCTGCCTGCACCCTTCTCCTGACTGGCGCACTAACCTTCATAAGTCAGATGCCCAGCATCGCTAAATATTCATTCATTGGGTCTATATTAGTCTTCGAAGTGAGACATGAAAACCAAAGTCTGTTTAAAAACACACGTGTTTTAAGCAGGTCTGCTAAACCCCCTATAAGATACTGAACCTGACTGCATTTTAACCAAAGATACAGACATGTTATTTCAAAGAAATTAACTCACTTCGAAAACCTAAAAGACTTGTGGGTAATACAAACCATGGCAGGTGGGCTGTTTGTGCCTTAAGAGAGGAAAAACATCGACTTCAAGGAAAGTAGGAATTTCATTTAGTCTTTACATTTACCTCCTGACAATGGCTATGCCTCCTTTGTGGGTGGGGGGTGGGGGATGGGGTGGATTCCATGTGGGAACTTCCAAGTAATTCCACAGTGGATAAGATAAAGCACCAAGCCCCTAATACAGGGCCTCAAGGTAAACAGAATTTGGTTTGAAGCCCTAGGCCAGTTCAGGGGTAGGGGACAAGTCAAAGGCCCTACCAGAGAATGGGGGAAAAGTAGGATAGCTTTCTTTCTCGGTTTACACCTATTAAACTCAGTTGGTAAGGCCCCATTCAGAAGTACCTGGCTTTAAGCTTCTGATTACGCTCCTACTTAAACCCTCTTTTCTCAGACCCCACACACGTCGCTAATTACAATAGACCCCAGCAGCTCTTCCCACCTACCAGTAAGCTGGGGGCGGTACCAGCCCAGGGCAAATTCCGCTCCGGTCGTGTCAGTAGGCAGGAAATCCCTCCACGTTGGAAAAAGAAAAACCTCTATCTACAGTATTTTAAATTTGTCAACTCCGTTTCATTTCGCTAGTGTAGAAGATGTGTTTGCTTTTTAGATTTCAAATCGAATTGAAATAAAGTTTTCTAAACAGCAATGCCAGACTTGAGCCACACTCTCCCTCTGACAAGAATTACCCTGCAGCGTTAAACACTGCAATATCTACGGAAATTGTCACTGCTAAAACTTTGACGGAAAGGGTTTTTGTTTTGTTTTGTTTTGTTTTAAAGGAAGAAGAGCTGCTTTCTCTTAGTTCAAGTTTAATAATATAGCGAATAAAGGCACGCACTTTTCATACTTGTATTTTAAGCATAAGAAGAACTAGCGGAGGAGGCCACGGAATGGGAATAAATTTCACTAAGTAGCCAAGAAAATATATTTTGTTCATTGTATTTACTCATCAAACCCTTTTCAAATGGCTGAGATCACCTTTTGCTGTACAAACTACGAATAAATGTAGTTTGAACTAGGGTCACTGTCGTCCAGTGTCGAGCCTGGGTTTTGGCCACCCAAGGCTGCTACTGCTTGATTTTGTACGGGTCCGATGTATGGACCCAGGCTCTGAAGAGATTTAAACTAACCTCTTAGTCCCCCCCGACCCTGTTTAGTCCCTTCTTGACCCTGTTTTAGTCCATTCCCGTAGAGGGACTTCCGCACTCCCTGGGCGCCGGCGCTCGCTCCAGCCGCCGCCCGGCGGACTTCGCGGAGGCGGCGGCACTCACCATACGTCATGAGGCTGTCGCAGACTTCTAGTAAACAATGCCACCACAGCGAGGACGTCTGGCTGTCATCGCTCGACTGCAGCCAGCCGCGGCCGGCCAGCGCGATGATGTCAAAGACGATGGCGCTAAGCAGCAGCAGCGGCAGGATCCACCTGCAGCGCTCGCAGGCCAGGCCGCAGCGCAGCATCTCGACGGCGGCAGCGGGGAGGAGAGCAGCGCGCGAGGCTCAGACACCGGCGGAGAGTGGCCCTCGAGCGCGGGCAGCGCGACAAAAGGGAAGAGGCCGCGAGGAGGCGGCTCTTGGAGGACGCGGCTCGGAGCTAGCAGCNTTAGAAAAGGCAGAGGAACCAGAGATCAAATTGCCAAGATCTGTTGGATCATAGAAAAAGCAAGAGAGTGCCATAAAAACGTCTACTTCTGTTTCATTAACTATGCTAAAATCTTTGTGTGGATCACAACACACTGTGGAAAATTCTTAAAGAGATGGGAATACCAGCATACTTTACCTGCCTCCTGAGAAACCTATATGCAGGTCAAGAAGCAACAGTTAGAACCTGACATGGAACAATAGACTGGTTCCAAATTGGGAAAGGAGTATGTCAAGGCTGTATATGGTCAACCTGCTTATTTAACTTATATGCAAAGTACATCATGTGAAATGCCAGGCTGGATGAATCACGAGCTGAAATCAAGATTGCCAGGAGAAATATTAATAACCTCAGATATGCAGATCTCACCACCCTAATGGCAGAAAGTGAAGAGGAACTAAAGAGCCTCTTGATGAAAGTGAAAGAGCAGAGTGCACATTCCTAAAACGAAGATCATGGCATCCAGTCCCATCACTTCATGGCAGATAGATGGGGAAACAATGAAAACAGTGATAGACTTTATTTTCTTGGGCTCCAAAATCACTGCAGATGGTGCCTGCAGCCATGAAATTAAAAGATACTTGTTCCTTGGAAGAAAAGCTATGACCAACATAGACAGCATATTAGAAACCAGAGACATTACTTTGCCAACAAAAGTCCATCTAGTGAAAGCTATGGTTTTTCCAGTAATCACGTTTCGAATGTGAGAGTTGGATCATAAAGAAGGCTGAGCACCAAAGAATTGATGCTTTTGAATGGTGGTGCTGGAGAAGACTCTTGAGAGTCCCTTGGACAGCAAGGAGATCAGACCAGTCAATCCTATAGGAAATCAGTTGTCCTGAATATTCCCTAGAAGGACTGATGTGGAAGCTGAAACTCCACTACTTTGGCTACCTGATACAAATAGCTGACTCATCGGAAAAGACTCTGATGCTGGGAAAGATTGAGGGCAGGAGGAGAAGGGGATGACAGAGGATAAAATGGTAGGATGGCATCATTGACTCAATGGATATGAGTTTGAGCAAACTCCAGGAGATACTGAAGGACAGGGAAGCCTGGCATGCGGCAGTCCATGGAGTCGCAGAGTCAGACACGAGTGGGTGACTGAACAACAATACTCCATTTAAAAATATTATAAAATATTGGCTATATTCCCTGTGCTGAACAATATATCCTTATAGTGTATTTATTTTATACATAGAAGTTTGTGCCTCTTAATCCCCTGTCCCTGTTTTGCCGCTCTCCCTTCCCACTGGTAACCACTTATTTGTTCTCTGCGTTTCTGAGTGTTTCTGTTTTACTGTATTCATTCATTCACTCATTCATTTTTTTTAAGATTCCACATATAAGTTATAATATACAGTATTTGTCTTTCTGTGACTTATTTCACTAAGCATAATACCCTCTAAGTTCATCCATGTTGTTACAAATGGCAAAATTTCATTTTTAAATAATTTCCCATTGTATATATAGAGACATATGTGTGCATATATATATTAGCATATATATATCATATCTTTATTCTTCTGCTGATGGATAGTGATGTTGCTTTCATATTTTGGTTATTGTAAGTAATACTGCTGTGAACATTAGGGTGCATGTATCTTTTTGAATTAGTGTTTTCCTTTTCTTCAGATATATTCCCTGGAGTGGAATTGCTGGATCATGCTGCTGCTGCTGCTAAGTCGCTTCAGTCGTGTCCGACTCTGTGCGACCCCACAGATGGAAGCCCACCAGGCTCCCCCGTCCCTGGGATTCTCCAGGCAAGAACACTGGAGTGGGCTGCCATTTCCTTCTCCAAGGCATAAAAGTGAAAAGTGAAAGGGAAGTCGCTTAGTCGTGTCCGACTCTTAGCGACCCCATGGACTACAGCCTATCAGGCTCCTCCATCCATGGGATTTTCCAGGCAAGAGCACTGGAGTGGGTTGCCATTGCCTTCTCTGTGCTGGATCATATGATAGTCCTATTTTTAGTTTTTTGAGGAACTTCTATATACTGTTTTCCATAGCGTCTATAGCAATTTACATTTCCACCAACTGTACTAGGGTTCTCTTCTGTACATCCTCACAAACACTTGTTGTCTGTAGGTTTTGGGGTTTTTTTTGATGAAGACATTCTTTTCTGACAGGTGTGAGGAAATATCTCATGATGGGTTTGATTTGCATTTCTCATATGTGAATTCCATACTTTTTCCATTTAAAATTAAAGAAGAGGAAAATGTATATCAGTGTTTAAATTTAGTCTCCTGTATTTCAGTTTGGTATCCTCAATAGAAACAAAATACTGTTTTGCATTATGCAGTTCTCTGTGGCAATTTTTGAGGATGAATAAAATAAAATTACTGAGCAAATATCTTAAGCCACCTGAAATAATTTCCCCAGCCTTCATTTTATAAACCAGATTCACATATTTTCATTAAAGGCAAATATTTTCACTTTCAAGGGGGTATTCTGCTGAGAGTTAACTGCATACCCTGTAGACTGTAAAGAAAATGTTCTCGGTTTTCAAAAGTAGTGAAAATATTTGTTTTATTAGCTGTATAATAAATTTATGAGGAATAATCATTTTCTTACAAATCAAAGTACTGATTATGAGCAGATTTCAGGCAAATTGAATGTTTCTTTGGTGTTTTAACCTCTTCGAATAATTTTGGACTAGATATGACCTCTTTCTCTCATTTCAGTAGATTTGAGGAAAAGAGCCATTAATGCTGAAGTGAAAGCAAGTAAAGTAGCTCCTGAGAATTTTTGGAAGAGACCCAAATTGACGCTGGTTGTTTTCCATCAATAACGTACCTCACACATGATTCCCAGACTATGGAACCAGAGAGCTCAAGCACAGATCCTTTCTCACACTTGCTGTGTGACACTGGACCACTTCGTGCTTCAGTTTCCTCATCTATAAAACGTGCTTCTGTTTCCTTCAGTTTCCTCACCTACAGCATTGTTGTTGCTGTTGTTCATTCAGTCGCTCAGTCATGTCCAACTCTTTGTGACTCCATGGATTATAGCACGCCAGGCTTCCCTGTCCTTCACGGTCTCCCAGAGCTTGCTCAAACTCATGTCCACTGAGTTGGTGATGCCATCTAACCATCCCATCCTCTGTCGTCCCCTTCTCCCCCTGCCTGCAATCTTTCCCAGCATCAGGATCCCATTGCAATAAAAATCAAAAGAGCTGGTATATGTAAAATGCTCAGAATAATGCCTGCATATAGTGTGTGTGTGTGTTAGTCGCTCAGTCGTGCCTGACTCTTTGCAACACCATGGACTGCAATCCACCAGGTTCCTCTGTCCATGAGATTTTCCAGGCAAGGATACTGGAGTGGGTTGCCGTTTCCTTCTCCAGGGGATCTTCCCAACCCAGGGATCAAACCCAGGTCTCCTGCACTGCAGGCAGATTCTTTACCGACTGAGCTACAAGGGAAGCATATACTGCATATAGTAAGTCATGACAAAAGAGTTGCTGGTGATGATGATGATAATTTTCATATAGGTTTTCCACTTTAATGAGACTGGAAATGGGACTTTTCATGTTCATACGATGCAAATTCTATGTACAAATATTAACCAAAAGTCATTATCATAAACAATGCAATCATTTGAAATGCTAGCTCATAGTTTCCCAGGTGGCTCAGTGGTGAAGAATCTGCCTGCCAATGCAGGAGATGTAAGAGCCATGGATTTGATCCCTGGGTGGGGAGAAGAAGGAAATGGCAACCCACTCTAGTATTCTTGCCTGGAGAATCCCATGGACAAAAGAGCCTGGTGAGCTACAGTCCATGGGGTGGCAAAGAATCAGACACAGTTTAGCAACAGAGCATCCATGCTGGCAATGGAGAGTAAACAGTTAAATTGCTCCCCCTACTGGATAACAGATGGATTGCAGAATATTCAGCAACTTGGATTGTTTCTTTAAAACGTTTTTATAAATCTGACAGGCATATGGTTATATAAGTAATGAATGTTATAAACAAAAATATATAAATATATTGCTTGAAAATGAAAATTCTTAGTTTGTTTAACCTTCCATCCAGAAAAAGTAATAGAAATCATAATAGTAACAGCTAACTCACATTTGCTGGGAGTTTGCTGTGCCAGTGTTTTGCACCCACCCTGTGAGGTACGTACCCCTATCGCCTTCATACTGAGAAGACTGGGCCACAAAGAAGCTAAGTGGCTTGCCCAAGATCGCACAGTCCCTGAGTGGCAAAGCCACACGTCACCCTAAGCAATTCCACACCAGGGACAGTGTCGTTTACAACAGCCACTCATGAGAGTCTGGGAGATATTCATACAGAAGTTTCCTTCTTTCTCTTCTCTTCTTGCCCTCATAAACATCCAAGACACTGCCAGTTCTCTCCCAAGTGAAAGTGAAAGTATTAGTCGTGTCTGACTCTTTGCGACTCCATGGACTGTAGCCCGCCAAGTTCCTCTGTTCATGGAATTCTCTAGGCAAGAATGCTGGAGTGGGTTGCCATTCCCTTCTCCAGGAGTCTTCCAACCCAGGGATCAAACCTGCTTTCCCACATTGCAGGAGAATTCTCTACCTTCTGAGTAGTGAAACGACCCCCATGTAAGTTACCATGTTCTCACTAGTAAACCAAACTGAGATCAGCGCAGTAGAAGAAACAACCACAAAATAAGCACGGAGCAGATCAGTCGGTCGGAGTTCTGGTTCTTGCTGACCCCGTGCTTCCCCTCTAATCCTTGTCCAAGCTCTTCTCCCTGGCTTATGCAACCTTTTAATTATCTCTACTCTCTCTCTTCTTTTCCTTTCTCAGTCAACTGTATCTCCCTTCTACCTAGTGATGTGATGGCCAAAGTTAAACAACCAACTTTCTGAAGAAAAAAAATCATTGATATATAGTTTGCTCATTTCCATGGTATAGATACTCCCCATGGCTGATTTTCAACCGTGAATTTGATGTCACAGAACACAGAGTTAGGAAGAATATATGTATAACCGTCTGTCTCAAGCTCGTAAGAGCACACCACCACATCTACCCCCAATACCCTACTAAAACTCCTCTCACAAGGGTCCCCAGGAAGCTATTTGCCAAATCCAGGGTATCACTGGCCCCTTTGTTGCACTAGATACTCTGATATCTTCTTCCATGAAACTTTCTACTCTCCTGGCTTCTCTAAAGATGTTGAGGTCCAGTGCCAAAGACCACTAGGATCACATTTATAGACAAATAAAGTTAGATTTACTGACATACTGCAGCCAGGGAGGCTGTACACCATTAAGATGTCTCAATGAGAAGGTGGGGGGATGGCTAGTAATGAGATTTAGGCTTATACTGGGTGATTTTGAAGAGTATTCATGGGAGTGGCTGTTGTGTTCTGAGTTACATTATGTCAGAAAGAATTGCATGGTGTTTTTATTTTTTCAGCATTCAAGTCTGATGATGGGATGGTCTTGTTTCTGTCTTGTTCTATCACACAGAGTAAGCTTTTCTGGTTTTAAAAGTCTATGAAATTAGCTATGCTCAGCATTAGACCCCTTGTTGTTCAGTCACTCAGTCATGTCCAACTTTGCAACCTCATGGACTGCAGCAATCCAGTCCTCCTTCACTATCTCAAACTCATGTCCATTGAGTCGGTGACACCATCCAACCGTCTCTTCCTCTGTCATTCCCTTCTCCTCCTGCCCTCAATCTTTCCCAGCATCAGGGTCTTTTCCAGTGAGTTGGCTCTCCATGTCGTGTGGTCAAAGTATTGGAGCTTCAGCTTCAGCATCAGTCCTTCTAGTGAATATTCAGGATTAATTTCCTCGATAGTCTTGGTATTGATTGCCAGGCCAACTGCCAGATGTGTGAGATGTTTTTACTTTCACGCTGGTTCTCCGTTGCATCTTTCCATGCATCCCTTCCTTGTCTCCTTAATGTGCTAGTCTTCCTCTGCTTCCTGCCTTCATCCAGGGTTAGATTCTCTGGGCTTCTTTCCTTGCACCGTTTTTCCATCCTTTCTATACATTTTCTTTGAGTCACATCACACAATTTCATGATTTCAAACCCCACCTACATACTGATGAGTTGAAAAAATATGTAATCTCCAGTCCATACTTTTTCTCTATGCTCCGAACTTTTATACTAACTTCCAGCAAGATGGTATGACCTGGATTCTCCCTCGAACACTTTAAGCTCAACCAGTACAGAATTCAAATGGCCCTCTCTTCCCTAAACCATTCGTTTCTTTCTGTAGCACTTCCATCACCTTGGTCACCAAAACTGAAACTCCCAGATCGTCCCTGACTCTTTCTTTTATATCCAGTACATATGTGATACTTAAAGACCTGCCACCTACTTTCCCTCCCAAATATTTCTGCAGTGCGGACTCCCTGCTGCTCCTGCTCTGGACCATTTGTCTTTACTGCCCTAACGGCACGCTCACTGCTCTGCCTGTTTCCAGTTCTGAACCCTCTCCCATCCCTAATTCATCTTCCACAAGACCCTTAACATGAAGCAGCTGAATGTGAGCCTGACACGCTCTTCCGGGACCCCTCACTGATGCTCCTTCACTTCTGTGGTCAGGAATGAGATTTCCAGAAGTGACCCACAAATTCCTCCACGGTCTGGCCCCTGTGAGCCTCTCCAGCTTCATCAGTTACCTCTGCTTACTTTACACTTTACTGTGTTTCCCCCCCCCCCTCACATATGCTCTACTTTCTGATGTTATTTCTGGAATACATCTCTTCCTAGTTCCCACCTTATTCAGCCATTTAGTTCTTGCTAAAGATCTGATTCAGACCTCTTGTCTTCCAAGAAAATGGCCCTGAATCTTGACATATTCCCACCCCCAATCTAAGGTAACTATGGACTCTTTCTCTGTGCTCCCGGAAGACTTGAAGCATACTTATTAATCCCACTGTTTTATAATCATCTTTTTCTTGTCCGCATTAGATGGTGAGATTCTTGAGGAAAGTGATCATTGTCCTAATTGTCTTTGTACCCCCAGCACCTTTTCTAATACAGGTTTTAAAAATTTTCTTGAAGAATATATAAATGCATGAACGGCTATGTCAATAGCTGCCTTGGTCTTTCTGATCCTCAATATACTCACGTATTTGTTGAGGTAGTTAAAGTAGCTCTAAAAAAGTAACGGTGTTAGTCGCTCAGTCAAATAATTCTTAAAAAATAAATAAATAAATAAGTGACAGTGTTAGTTGCTCAGCTGTGTCCAACTCTTTGTGATCCCCAAGGACTATAGTCCAAGCCAGAATACTGGAGTGGGTAGCCATTCTCTTCTCCAAGAGATCTTCACAGCTCAGGGATCGATTGAAACCAGGTCTCCTGCATTCAAGTGGATTCTTTACTGCCTGAGCCATCACAGCTCTAAAAGGTAGAGATAAATTTAAAAATTCTAATCAAATTGAAAAAAAATTTTATTCAGAACAGTAGATGGCGGTAGAACATTGTTATTCAACAGCATTTGCACAATTTAAAATCCATCAAATAACCACAGAAAAACTATAGTCACAAAGTAGGATTTTTAAGATGACTCTGTAACCTCAGTTAATAACATTGTATCCATACTGATTCATTAAATGCAACAGGTGTACTATACTGATGTAAAATGTTAATAATAGGAAATTAGTGGTTGTTTATTTCTTTGGAAGGAATGATGCTAAAGCTGAAGCTCCAGTACTTTGGCCATCTCATGCGAAGAGTTGACTCATTGGAAAATACTCTGATCCTGGGAGGGATTGGGGGCAGGAGGAGAAGGGGACGACAGAGGATGAGGTGGCTGGATGGCATCACGGAGTTGATGGATGTGAGTTTGAGTGAACTCCAAGAGTTGGTGATGGACAGGGAGGCACGATTCATAGGGTCACAAAGAGTCAGACACAATTGAGCGACTGAACTGAACTGATGGGAACTCTGTCCTGTTGCAAGATTTCTGTAAATCTGAAACTCTTCTAAAAATATTTTGTGCCTCTGTATTACTTGGTAAATAATTTTCCTCATACAAAAATGAATATTCCAGTATCAATTATTTTCCTTATATAAAATTAAATATGAAACCCCCAAATCAATAGTTAATCTTCAGATTTTAAAAGAGGTTTTAGATATCCAGTGTCAATCAGAAGAAAAAGGCCAACCAAAAAGTTGAGAATTATGTTTTATTCGGTGGAGATTTTTTAGGACTTAAGCCTGGGAAGCAGTGTCCCACATAACTCTGAGAGAACTGCTCTGAGGAGGTGAGGGAAGGAGCCAGGTAATATAGAAGTTTTGCAACAAAAGACAGGTTGTCTGAACACAGAAGATTATTGTTAAAGAAAAAACTAGGTATCCCAAGTTAAGGAATTTCACGCTTTCCTACTGATGGGAAAACACGAGAGTCTGGGCTCACTGAGATCATTCTTTTCGTATGCCTCTCCATTCTCTGGGGCCTGTATCCTGCGTTTTTCACATCCTGAGTTCTTCAGTGCTCACTGTTGGGAGTGGCTGCAGCCTGATGGCTACCAAATTATGCAGGTAGTCTTCTCCTTCCCGAGTGCCCTTGGGCTCGGGAATTCGCATTTGAAGGGCCAGAATCTCTGATGATTATGACATTCTTGTTTACTGATATGGCAGGAAATATTCCATTTCTCAACACACATATATCATACATATGTATTGTATGGATCATATATATATTTTGGTTTTAACAAAATTAGGATTAAACTCTGCATATAACTAGGTATCCTGTTTTTTATTTCATATGTAAAAATCTGAATATTTTTAAGTTCTTGATACACCTTGCCAAGTGGCTCTTCTGTTTACACTTGCCACAACAGAATTTAATACTTGATTTGTCCTATCTTTGCTACCTATGATTAATTTCCCTGTATGGATCTTTACATTTCTGTATAATACTGCATATTTATTCCCCCAGGAAACATTTATTGAGTTCCTCTCGTATTCTCAGCACTGTGCCCAGAAATAGTCTAGGAAGCTGGAAAGGATAAGGCCTTGTAGCCATCTACTCAGTACTCGGGGCTTGGGAAAGATACTGCCACCAAGTGGCGCTGCTGATGCCAGCGCTGTGTGCTGTCCTAGTGAAGGGCTGTGGGCTGAGGGAGCAGAGAGAAGGGGGCGTCACCAGCAGCCCTGGAGGAATCAGCACAGCTATTAAGAGTGGGACACAAGGCTTATTTCAGGGCTGTTTGTTCTCTGTGCCTAAATATAACTCAATTCCAATTCTAAACCCCTCCCTGGGACTAATGTACCAACATATTCAAAGGGACTTATTGACAGCCTTCTACTGAGGAGGGGTCAACTGACACTTGCTTAAAATTGCTATATTCCGAGGAGTCTACTAAGTTATCCTACAAGTAGTGTCTTTTTAAATTTTCACAACTGTCTGTGAGTTAAAGCTGTTATACCCATTTTGCAGATGAAGAAAACTAAAACTGAGCTATTATGTAAACTATTTTAGTAAATGATGGTATTGACACTCTGGTTTACTTGTGCAGTGTCCATGCCATATCCACTCCATCACATTGATGTCATGATCTCTGAGTTGAGCTAAAGATAATGTCTTAGGCAAGCACAATGTTTAGAACGAACAAGAAGCAGAGTTGGGGAAGGTTTAGTGTAGGCATATAATGCCATGTTTATGTAGTGGTTAAATCTCAACATCAGTTCCAAGCTTTGAAAGCCATGAAACAAATGAGAAACGAGACAGAAATACTAAGCCCCAAAATTGTCATCTAGAACCCAAAAGCTTAATTGCAGTTTAGTTGCTTTGTCGTGTCCAACTCTTGCAACCCATTGGACTGTAGCCCACCAAGCTCCTCTATCTATGGGATTTCCCAGGCAAGAATACTGGAATCACTGCCATTTTCTTCTCCAGGGGATCTTCCTGACCCAGGGATCGAACCCACATCTCCTACACTGCAAGCAGATTCTTCACCGATAAACCACTAGGGAAGCCCAAAAGTTTAATTAGAAATAATAAATGCTAACATTTTTTTAGTATTTCAAGGTACATAGTACTATTCTTTGTATATTAATTTCTATAGTCTCAGAACAACCCTATGAAGTAGGAGCAATTATGTCTACTTTGCAGATAGAGATGCTGAAACATAGACAGTTTAAACTTCATGTTTAACATCTTTCAGTAGCTTAATGTTAAAGCTAGGAAAAGCCCAGACCAACCTTCTCGATCTAAGAACTCAGCATCACTGTGGAAATAACCAAAATAACAACTAATGCTTCTCTAGCACTTACTAGGTACCAGGCCATGTTTTGAGAACACATTCATTTCTTTGATCCTCACAATATCATGAGCAACATATAACTGTTGCTTCTACATTACAGATGAAGAAATTGAGGCATAAAGAAGTTAAATGATTTTCCCCAGATAACACAGCTGGTACGTGGCAGAGCTGGGCTTCAAGCCCAGACATTTGGCTCCAGAGTTTGCACGATTAACTCCTGAAACTCAATTTATTGTGCATATTCTTAAATTTATTGGAGCACGTTTGAAATTTGTAGAGCATAGCCAGCCGTCAATATATATTCTAAGACTCTAGTTATCTCTCCAAACCAATTCCAGAGCATGCTCACCCTTCTTCCCTCTCCCTTTCTCTGTCCACCTCTAGTGCAAAGGTGATTGTTGCACGCCTCGAATAATAATTTTAGGGGTCATCCTAAAATGTAGGTTATATAATCTAGGTTTCTTTCAGCCTGGAAAATTTCCAATAAATATTCAGCTAAGACCTAAAGGAGTAATTTAANGTTCCAGAGCATGCTCACCCTTCTTCCCTCTCCCTTTCTCTGTCCACCTCTAGTGCAAAGGTGATTGTTGCACGCCTCGAATAATAATTTTAGTGGTCATCCTAAAATGTAGGTTATATAATCTAGGTTTCTTTCAGCCTGGAAAATTTCCAATAAATATTCAGCTAAGACCTAAATGAGTAACACATGCCCTTAAATTACTCCTTTAAAAAATAGCCTTGCGAGATAGAGGATGAGAAAGCACAGACCCAGGCTAAGCAGAATTGTATTAAAGATTACACGGACTTGCTTCTTCAGAAAATTGAAGGCATATCAGAGTTGTACTAAAAATTGCTTTAACAACGGAAGGGAACATCAATGTTTGGAAGAATTTTTGTATTTAAGGTTTTCACTCAGTCTCTGAAATGGACATTTTGTTTTATTTGGCATTTTCTGGGAATTTTTCCCAGCTTACCTTTGATCCATTTTGTGAAGTCACTTCTGCCCATCCCAAAATGACCTTTCAAAGCCCATTTGGTTTTAACTGCTGCCTCTTCATACATCCGTATCATCTCCCAAACTGACCTTAAAACTTCCAATAGAAGATTTGTGTTCAGTTGCCCAATCATGTCCAACTCTTCATGATCCCATGGACGGCAGCACACCAGGCCTCCCTGTCCCTCACCATCTGCCAAAGGTTGCCCAAGTTCATGTCCCTTGCATCAGTGATGCCATCCAGCTTTCTCATCCTGACACCCTTTTCTCCTCGTGCCCTCAGTCTTTCCCCGCATCAGGGGCTTTTCCAGTGAGTCAGCTGTTTGCATCAGGTGACCAAAATATTGGAGCGTCAACTTCAGCATCAGCCCCTCCAATGAATATTCAGGGTTGATTTCCTTTAATATTGACTGGCTTGATCTCCTTGCTGTCCAAAGAAGTTGCAAGAGTCTTCTCTAGCACCACAGTTCGAAAGCATCAATTCTTTGGCCCTCTTTCTTCTTTACAGTCCAGCTCTCACAACTATACATGACCACTGGAAAAACCATAGCCTTGACTATCTAGACCTTTGTTGGCAAAGTAATAATTTTGCTTTTCAGCACACTGTCTAGGTTTGTCAATCTATGACAAACCTATGACAATAAAAAGTTTATACTTCTCTGTATTCCTACAACATGCACTTAATCTGCCAGGCTGTATCTCTCTGGATTTCAGGAAATAAAACTACCGAATAACAAACTGTTTTGCCATATGGATAGAGATAAAAAGAAAAATATGCTTAAATATATAAATGTTATGTAATATTTAGCACCTCTACCTACCCCTCTCTTTGTTCCAGGAAGTCCATTCTACCACCATTACTTGATTATCTTTCAATTGGGGCTGGAAATGTTTTCTGAATTTTGTTAAAAATTCAAAGCAATATCTTTATATGCCTGAAAAGGTACAGAATATATGTTAACATTTTGTATTTATGAATGATAAGTTGCAAGTAATTTTTATTTACACTTTTTAATACATTAATATTTTCTACAATGAGTGTATTTACCTTATTCACTTTTCATCATGGATCATAATTCCGTGGTTATAAAGCAACCACAGTTAAGTCAAGCATTCTCCTACTGATGGGTATTTAGGTTGTTATCTGCTTTTTGCCACAACAAATATCTTCTTGCATATTTCTGCAAATATTTCTTTGGGATAAATATCAGCGGAAATAATAGATCAAAGGTGATATGCAAACAGCATCTTTTGATATTTACAAATTGCCCTCCCAAAAGGTGGCACCTATTTTTGTTTCCACCAAGAGGAAAATGCTTGCCAACATCATGTTTTATAAATGATGTCATTTTTACCAGCCTGATAAGGGAAAAATTAGGCATCCCCTTGATTTGATTTTCAGCTTATCTTAAGTGAGTTAGAACATGTATATTGGACATTTGTATTTCTTAGTGCTTTATGTATAGCACTGAAGTGTGCTATACACATGTGAAGTGCTTCTGCACACCGAAATTAGGGTGGCTACTACTCGGAGCAGAAAGTATGAGGAAGGAGGAATCTCTCTTTTATCTGAATTCGTATTCAGTGCCCAAATACCTACTACCAGAGCTGTCTTTTGTAAGATTTATAGCCATCACTCAATATCTGTGGAGCACTGGTTCTGGGAGTCCTGTGGATGCCAAAATATGTGGATTTTCAAGTCCCTTACATAAAGTGGTGTAGTGCACACAGCCTTCATGTCTGTAGATGTAGAACCCAGGGATATGCAAGGACAGCTGTCAGTGAGGCTGCAACCCAACTGCTGCTGCTGCTAAGTCACTTTAGTCGTGTCCGACTCTTAGCGACCCCATGGACTGCAGCCTACCAGGCTCCTCTGCCCATGGGATTTTCCAGGCAAGAGTACTGGAGTGGGGTGCCATCGCCTTCTCCGGCAACCCAACTGAGCCCCTTCATAAAATGAACCTCACCCAGTTAAGACTCATTTACTTGCAATAAAACCCAAACTCCTTTCTGAGACCTAAAAGCCTTGCAGGACCTGGCTCTTGCTGCTCTTACCAACCCCATCTACTGCCACAATACCTCTCTCCCCAGGCTCTTGGGCCTCTTCACTGTCCCTCTGACAAACCAGGCACTTCACTGTCCCAAAGCTTTGCAGTTTCTCATCCCTCTGCCTGGAAGATGCCTGCTTAAGCTCTTCACATGCTCACCAGAGTCTCATCATCCCTCAGGCTTTAATTCATCCCCCCTCTTAACCAGGCACCCTACCCCCACCTTGTCAGTTACTCTAACACATCACCCTGTTTATTTTATTTACTATGATTTGTGTCTAGAGGGTCTCTGAGACCATGCTCAGACTCAGTGACTCACTAGAAGGAATAACAGGGCTCAGAATAGCTGTTATACTCAAGGTTGTGGTTTATTAAAGTGAAAAGATACAGAACAGAATCAGCGAAGGAAAATGGTGCTTGGGAGAAGCCCAGGACAAACTGGATGCATGCTTCTAGCTCCTCTCCCAGCAGAGTCACGTGGAGGTGCCATTCATTCTCCCAGTAACAGTGTGTGACAGCACTGGTGAGCTACTGCCACTAGGGAAGTGGTCCTGAGCCTTCGTGTCCGGGGCTTTTATTGAGAATCAGTCACATAGGCTTGCAGTGCCCACGTGACTGCTTACTACTCAGTTTCCAGCTCTCCTTGCCACAGAGGTCAACCGGACATAGCATGGCTCAAAGTCTCAAACATCTCAAAACAGCCTTATCAGGCACCCTTATTGGACTGGCCCAAAGGCCAGTCCCCCTGAAAACAGGAATTTCTGGGGAACATGCAGGGTTTGAACAACCTGGGCCTATTAAGCTAACCCCTTGCTCTACAGTCAGAAATGTCCTCATGCATTTATTCCTTGCTTCTTGACTATCTTCCCCGTAAAAAGCCGGTTCCATGAAGGCAGAAAGACCTTGTCTATGTCCTCCTACGCTACACAGCCCAGCACCTGGCACGGGAAGGCATTCGACAGATACTTGCTGAGTGAATATATGAATGACTAAATGAAACATTTGAATAAATATTTACAAGTTCCTCTTACCTCTACTTCTTATAGGAGTTTTGTCACACTCACACACATTGAGAGCTTGGAATAAAGTCGTAANCCTTGTCTATGTCCTCCTACGCTACACAGCCCAGCACCTGGCACGGGAAGGCATTCGACAGATACTTGCTGAGTGAATATATGAATGACTAAATGAAACATTTGAATAAATATTTACAAGTTCCTCTTACCTCTACTTCTTATAGGAGTTTTGTCACACTCACACACATTGAGAGCTTGGAATAAAGTCGTAAAACAGAACACTTTCACAAAGGAAAACAAGCCTCTAAGTTAAGTCCTCATTAGCATAAAATTCCAAGCATTTCCTTCAAGCAATGTTTTAATTTCATAGTTATTTGACTTGGCTTGAAAATTCTATCTAAATATGTCAGAGGTTTGAAAAATAATTTTGGCTTTATAATGAATCTCACTTTATTGCAGTGCCTGCCTTTCTCAAATTATACTAATAATTCTGTTTTAATGTTTTCTGAAACATTTATGAATTCCTTTAACTTATATTTCAGTAGCATCTTAATCTTTTGAACTTCTTGATGCAGAAATATCTTTTTATCTACTGTCATAATTTCTTACAATGTATTCCAGCAGAGTAAAAAAAAAAAAAAAGTCATTCAATAAATGAAATAAGTTTCCAATTTAGAACATTTCTGCTCTAAGGGGAGGAGTGTTTTATGATTACATTCCCTGATGCTTAGTTTTTGCCATCTGCTCTTCCTGCTCATTATAAATGACAGGAGAACTCACAAACATGTAACAAATAAAAGTGATTTAAAATCCCTATATCTGTTTCTTTCATTGAAAAATGCTGCTAAGAAGACATTTGTGATTATTCATGATTCAGGCATGAACCATGGAATGAACTGGTCATATGTGACAGACCAAGTTGTTTCCTGGACTAACAATTTTCTAAAGCTATTATATGCTGGAGTAGGACTATATTGAAAAGTTCATAGCTTCTTCAGCATTAAGGGAAGATGCTTAGGGTAGGGTTGATGACACAGAGGTAAGTAGTTTCAGCTGTATTCACTTTGTGGGTCTCTGTTTTGAGATGAATGATATTGCTAGAAAAAAGAAAACAAGATATGAGGGTATATCTGTATGCTCTGTAGATTCACATAATCAGAAAAATAACAAGTCCTGCTGTAGTAGAATAAAACCTACTGTGAACAATACATTTAAGCTCTAATTAAAGCCACAGTCTCATGATGAGCACATTACTCCTGTTTAGGCAAGTGTAGGTCCTTTGCTTTTCAAAAAAATATTGCTCTGCCCTTGTAAGCCAAATACTGATATCAGTTCAGTTCAGTTCAGTTCAGTCGCTCAGTCGTGTCCGATTCTCTGGGACCCCATGAATTGCAGCACGCCAGGCCTCCCTGTCCATCACCAACTCCCGGAATTCATTCAGACTCTTGTCCATCAAGTCAGTGATGCCATCCAGCCATCTCATCCTCTGTTGTCCCCTTTTCCTCCT
>SJYA01001512.1:1446858-1475788 GCA_006410615.1 Neotragus moschatus
AATGAATCAACTCTTTGCATGAGGTGGCCAAAGTACTGGAGTTTCAGCTTTAGCATCCTTCCTTCCAGAGAAATCCCAGGGCTGATCTCCTTCAGAATGGACTGGTTGGATCTCCTTGCAGTCCAAGGGACTCTCAAGAGTCTTTTCCAACACTGCAGTTCAAAAGCATCAATTCTTCAGCGCTCAGCCTTCTTCACAGTCCAACTCTCACATCCATACATGACCACTGGAAAAACTATAGCCTTGACTAGACAGACCTTAGTCGGCAAAGTAATGTCTCTGCTTTTGAATACTGATACAGTAGATTCTATATGAGCCCATGCTGTGCTGTGCGCTGAACTCAGTCATATCCAACTTTTTGTGACCTCATGGACTGTAGCCCACCAGGCTCCTCTGTCCATGGGATTTTCCAGGCAAGAATACTGGAGTAGGTTGCCATTTCCTTCTCCAACCATAGGCTTTGGTAATAATAAGAATCACTTGGGTGCTTATTAAAATCACAACATTCTAGGCTCCATGCCTGCAGAATGTGTTTCTATTGGAAGGAAAAGGTGTGTCAAATTTGTCTTCCAAATATTATGCTGGGCCAACAGGAAATGGCCTTGATAAGCCAGACCATATAGTCACTGACAATAGGTCTGGGTGTTTATTTACCAAGAATTCTGTGTGATTCTTGTGGCGAAAGAATGGGAATGCTCTTGAAGGAATCAATCCTCTTCCTCTGTCCCTTGGGACCGGAGCATGTCTATTAATAGGAAGAGTTTCTACCTGGAGGGAACCATCTGCTCTGTCACAGGGAAAGGCCTTACCCAGAAAGTAAGCAAAAATCTGGCTTCCCTGATCCCCTGTAAAGCCAAGTCCTGGACAAACGGAGACCTTATCACTCTATCAGGGAAAACCAGGCAAAGCAGCTTCTCCAGAGACTGAGGGACAGGAGACATCGATAGAAGGAACAGTGTGTGGCATACTGGATCCAGCCTCCTGCTGGTCTCTACTATTCAAAACTGCTTGTTTGTTTTAAATATCTATTTATTTGGCTGTACCGGATCTCAGTTGTGGCGAGAGGGATCTTCAACCTTAGTTGCTGTATATGGGATCTGGTTTCCTGACCAGGAATTGAATCCAGGCCCCCTGCCTGGGAAACACAGAGTCTTCGCCACTGGACCACCAGAGAGAAGTCCCTCAAAATTGCTTTAATAGAAGAGAGGCCTCAGTTCTTATGAATTCCTTTAGTCCCAAGACTTCCTCAGAGGTCAGCAGACACTTTGGGTACTATATCTCACTTAGAACAAGCTTGGGGCTGGTGCACTGGGATGACCCAGAGGGATGGGATGCCAGGGTCCAGCCCCGGTGGATCCAGGGTAATTCGAAGCGTGGACGGCGTCGGCGAGGAAAAAACTTATTTATTTAGAAAAATAAGATTTAGGAAATAATAGTATAGTAGGAAAATTAAGTGGAGAAAAGAGGCTGAATAACTTGGTTTATGTGGAAAGCCAGTAAAGTTCCAGACAAGGAGCTTGCACCGTCTTTGTTGGGCCACAGGCGCCCGCTTGAATAGCAGAGAGTGCTCCGCCTTGGGCTCCCTCTCATGCGGGTCTCAGAAGCCCAGGCAAGTAAGTAGACCGGTGAGCCTCCACGCCCTAGATGGGAATTCAGCCAGAAATTAGAGGGAGGGAGAGGGAGCAAGAAAGAATCGACTCGGGGGAGCACAGGCTAGTGCAAAAACCCCTCAACTTTATTATTTAAAAGGTGTTTATATACCCTAAATTTTACATAATGGAAGATACAGAGTCACGCAGGGGCAGCTATATCTTTTTGTATACAAAAGGTCTCAGGTGATTTACATTATCTTCTGGCCAAGAGGCTTGCTAACACTTTTTGGCTCTCTTCTTTAATGAATGTTAATCTCGTTTCCCTGAAGTGTTTTTCTTTATTCTGCATCTCCTTAAAGCACTAAAGTTACATCCCTATAGAACAAAGGTGCAGTGGGTTATAACAAAGAAGGTACTTAACTCAAAGATCTAATGTTGCTACTTGTTTTTTCTATATACCGACTATATCAACAAATAAAAGATATGAAAATTTGGCAGCAAGCATTGGCTCAACAAATGAAACCTTTAATCAGTCCTATTCTAATGATTTTGACTCCTCGGAAGCCCCTACATTCCTAGGATATTTTAAGCTGCCTGTGCCTCCCACCGTCAGGAGGCCTCAAACAATCACATGCGTAGCTGTAAGAGTCCTGCAGGCAGGCTAGAAAGCCATCAGAGGGGTTTTTGGATTGAAACACTCTTTCAAATGCAGAAGACTAAAGCCCCGAGTAGACTTTTTCCAGAGAATGTCAGAAGAGTGGAAAAGCAGGCAGATTCTTATTTTGGGGGGGTACATGCTCAGGAAATGCCAAGGGGAAAACCTGAGATTTGACTCGTCCTTGCCCATCAAAATCTCTGCCGTGTGACCTTGTCACGGGTGGGATTCCTCACGCTGGCTCCCGGCAATGGGATGAGGAGGGAGGTGGGAGGGGGGGTTCAGGATGGGGAACACATGTATACCCACGGCTGATTCATGGCAATGTATGGCAAAACCACTACAATATTATAAAGTAATTAGCCTCCAATTAAAATGAATAAGTTTATTTAAAAATATTTAAATTTTTTTGTAAAACATAGGAAATTAAGATATTTGATTGACTTGTATCTATTCATTATCAAAACACTATGCTCTTAGGGCCAGTCTCAGTCAGTCTGTTAGTTCCTGGAGTCTGTGTACAAGTCCCCTTCTCTCCCACACCACCCCCATTTCCAGCTGATAACCTCCCCTCTTTTCACCTCCCCAAGGAGTGAGCATGTATAGTTCTAAGACCTGCCCTGCACAGTTTGATTCCAAAGCCCTCACAGCCTAATACAAAACTGAAGAGAAAGACAGCCTAAGGTTGGAGGGACCTCAAATGACTGGGAGTCCTTACTGAGGGAGGCAGGGAAAATTGCCTCTTTAATAGGGGCCCCTGGAGGTCAAGGGTCCAGGGACTTGCTGGAAGCATACCTACCCAGACCATCAATCGGGATTCAGAGAGAAGTCAGAGACCAAGTGTGTTACCAGAGGTGAGCAAAGATGGGGCCGTCAGGGAGGGGAGAGGTCAATGGAGAAAGAATAGAGAGAGTCACGATTTCAGAGCACGGCTGCTCAGTTGTGTCGGACTCTGTGACCCCATGGACTGTAGCCCACCAGGCTCCTCTGTCCATGGGATTTTCCGGGCAAGAATACTGGAGTAGGCTGCCATTTCCTTCTCCAGGGGATCTTCCACCCAGGGATCAAACCCATGCCTCCATCTCCTGCCTTGTCAGGCAGATTTTTTTTACCACCGCGACACCTGGGAAGCCCTTCGGGGCTTCAGTAGTGCAAGTTAGGGCTTTCCTGGCAGCTCAGTGGTAACAGTGGTAACATCTTCTGAGGATGCAGGAGACTTTGGTTCGATCCCTGGGTCAGGAAGAGGCCCTGGAGAAAGAAATGGCAACCCACTCCAGTATGCTTGCCTGGGAAATCCCAGGGACCGAAGGAGCCTGGAGGGCTATAGTCCATGGGGTCGCAAAAGCATCAGATGTGACTCAGTGACAAACAACGAAAAAGCACAGGTTAAAAAGCATGGGGGGAGGGGGCTGGACTGTGAGCGTGCAGCTGAGAAAAGGGCTGTCAAAAGCACAACTGGGGAGCAAGGGACCCCTCGGCTCCTGTAAAAGCGGCTTTACTCCACGATGAGGTGGCAGCTCTCAGCCTCCACAGACTGCGGAAACAGAGATTTTTCACCCTTGCCTGCCTCTCAAGGGGCAAGAATAGTAGCAGTCACCATGTGAAATAGTACAATTATCTCAACAGAAATGTTTAAATTCAACATTTCAACAGAAATGTTCTGTATAGAACGTTGCACTTGCAAGGCTTACTGAATGAAGCAGAGTATACTTTTAACCTTTCAAACGGGCTTTCTATTTTATCCCAGATTGCAAAAGATATTTTCTTTAATGTGTGGAATAGAAAAGTTCACAAAATCACAGTCGATTTAACTTCTTATAAGGACATGATAATAGCTCATTCTAGCATATATTTATGTGACTCACAGGAAAAATAGATCAAGTTTGAGGAACTCTAATCATTTTTTTCTATGTAGAGACTACATGATGGTTTTCAGAACTGAATTTGTAGAGGATTATATTAAGACAGTTTCAAAGATACCTTAAAAAAAAAGATACCATGTCATTTCATAAGGCTTTTTCTAATTATGTAGCAGTAATTTCTCCTCTAAATTTTTTGAAGAAAAGACAGCTGCACACAGGTAAATTTATGCAAACTTTAGGTCCCAAGAGTATTAATATTCGAGAGATAACAATAATAGAGCTTCCCGGGGTAAAAACATTGGTTCAAAAATTCCTGTGTTCTCACTCAGACTCTCCAGTAACTAACCATGTAAACTAAACCTTCTTTAATATCTAAGTAACTTAGAAGTCTTTCCTACAAAATAAACACGATATATTCAAAGAATTAGCCATTTTTAAAGTATGCCTCCTTGTCCCCAAACCCCAGCTGAACTTTCCTTCTGACTTTTCTCACTCATTCTCGCTGAAAATTGCAAAAGACTGATACACAACCCTATTGCATCCCTTTCTGAGTTTGGAAATAAGTGAATGATCAAAGCTGGAATCAGACAAAGAGCAAAATACAGGTCAGATTACTGACTGAAGATGAGCTAGGGAAGGTAACTTGCAAGTGCTGTAACAAGGGGCCTCCTTGTATATCTATCATTTGAATCACTGGCCCAGTTGGGCCACCTCAATCCTTGCCACAATGATGGACAGAGAATATATATTTGTCCTGCCAAGGGACAGGGTCTAAAGGGAACTGAAGCCCAAAAGGAGCTGAGCCAGAACATTCAGTCCCTTTTTAAAAATATACCAACCACTCAAGTCATCCTTTTGCCACGGGGAGGAGGGGGAAAACAGAGAGGAGCCAAGCAGATTCCACCCCTATTTCTGTCTCCTACAAAGTGGAATAGGCACTTTAAAATGCTTAGTTGATAATGGCATAACTCCCTGAATACATTACAAAGCAATAGATTTTACACATCTGATGCGTAAATTGCATGGTACGTGAATTGAATCTTCATAAAGCTGTTACAAAAAATCCATGACATAAAGGATATATGGAGATCCAATTGCAAGGAAATCCAACTAGTCAATCCTAAAGGAAGTCAGTCCTGAATATTCATTGGAAGAACTGATGCTAAAGCTGAACCTCCAATACTCTGGCCACCTGATTGGAAAAACTGACACATTGGAAAAAACCCTGACGCTGGGAAAGACTGGAAGGCAGGAGGAGAAGGGGATGACAGAGGATGAGATGATTGGATGGCATCACCGACTCGAAGGACATGAGTTTGAGCAAGCTCTGGGAGTTGGTGATGGACAGGGATGCCTGTGTGCTGCAGTCCATGGGGTCACACAAAGTCAGATACGACTGAACAGAATTTACAGGATATAATCATGTATATGAATTGATTTAAATAGAATTCATTGAAAAGCATGCTACTAACATTCACTCAAGAAGAAATCATCTGAATAGCCCCATATTTATTGAGGAAATTTTATTTATAGTTACAAATTCCCTCGCAAAAAGAAGACCAGGCCCAGAAAATTTTAATATGAATTCTACCAAGGAAGAAATAATAGCGATTTTATACAAATGTTTCTAGAAAGAAGAAGGAATACTTTCCAACTCATTTTATGAGGCCACCCAGCATTACCTGATACCAAAGCCAGAGAAGACATTATAAGAAGAGAAAACTATAGACAAATATCTTTTATGTATATAAACACAAAAACTCTAAACAAAATATTAACAAATGGAACAGTACATTAAAAAAAGATAATACAAAAAAAAGATAATACATCATGATCACATCAGGTTTATGCCAAGAATGCAAGCTTGGATTAACATTGATGATCAATCAGTGTATTTTCCCATATTAAAAGCTTTATACACACACACACACACACACACACACACACACAATTATTTCATTAAATGAAAAAAGAATTGGAAAAAATGGAATTTTCATTTACGATAAAATTTTTAAGAATATTGGGAACAGAATTTCCTCAACCCAACAAAGGACATCTACAAAAACCCA
This sequence comes from Neotragus moschatus, assembly GCA_006410615.1. NCBI lineage: Eukaryota > Metazoa > Chordata > Mammalia > Artiodactyla > Bovidae > Neotragus > Neotragus moschatus. The sequence continues at coordinate 1,453,037 of SJYA01001512.1, forward strand.
TCACCTAACATCATAAACAATGGTGAAAGACTGAATGTATTACTCCTAAGATGAAGAAAAAGGCAAGGATATCAGGTCTTACCATTTTATACATTCATTTATGAATATGTATGTAGCTTAATTCTTTGCAACCAAAGATGGTGAAGCTCTACACAGTTAGCAAAAACAAGACTGGGAGCTGACTGTGGCTCAAATCATGAACTCCTTATTGCCAAATTCAGACTTAAATTGAGGAAAGTAGGGAAAGCCACATTTAGGTATGACCTAAATCAAATCCCTTACAATTACACAGTGGAAGTGACAAATAGATTCAAGGGATTAGATCTGATAGACAGAGTGCCTGAACAACTATGGAGGTTTGTGACCTTGTACAGGAAGCAGTGATCAAGACTATCCCCAAGAAAAAGAAATGCAAAAAGGCAAAATAGTTGTCAAGGGAGGCCTTAAAAATAGCTGTGAGAAGGAGAGAAGCAAAAGGCAAAGGAGAAAAGCAAAGATATACCCATTTGAATNTTTGTGACCTTGTACAGGAAGCAGTGATCAAGACTATCCCCAAGAAAAAGAAATGCAAAAAGGCAAAATAGTTGTCAAGGGAGGCCTTAAAAATAGCTGTGAGAAGGAGAGAAGCAAAAGGCAAAGGAGAAAAGCAAAGATATACCCATTTGAATGCAGAGTTACAAAGAATAGCAAGGAGATATAAGAAAGCTTTCCTCAGTGATCAATGTAAAGAAATAGAGGAAATCAATAGAATGGGAAAGACTAGAGATCTCTTCAAGAAAATTAGAGATACCAAGGGAACTTTTTGTGCAAAGATGGGCTTGATAAAGTACAGAAATTGTATGGGCCTAATAGAAGCAGAAGATATTAAGAAGAGGTGGCAAGAATACACTGAAGAACTGTACAAAAAGGATCTTCACGACCCAGAAAATCACAATGGTGTGATCACTCACCTAGAGCCAGACATCCTGGAATGTGAAGTCAAGTGNGACCTAACAGAAGCAGAAGATATTAAGAAGAGGTGGCAAGAATACACTGAAGAACTGTACAAAAAGGATCTTCACGACCCAGAAAATCACAATGGTGTGATCACTCACCTAGAGCCAGACATCCTGGAATGTGAAGTCAAGTGGGCCTTAGAAAGCATCACTACGAACAAAGCTAGTGAAGGTGATGGAAATCCAATTCAGCTATTTCAAATCCTAAAAGATGATGCTGTGAAAGTCCTGCACTCCATATGCCAGCAAATTTGGAAAACTCAGCAGTGGCCACAGGACTGGAAAAGGTCTTCATTCCAATCCCAAAGAAAGGCAATGCCAAAGAATGCTCAAACTACCACACAATTGCACTCATCTTACACACTAGAAAAGTAATGCTCAAAATTCTCCAAGCCAGGCTTCAACAGTACGTGAACCATGAACTTCCAGATGTTCAAGCTGGTTTTAGAAAAGACAGAGGAATCAGAGATCAAACTGCCAACATCTGCTGGACCATCAAAAAATAAAGAGAGTTTCAGAAAAACATCTATTTCTGCTTTAGTGACTATGCCAAAGCCTTTGACTGTGTGGATCACAACAAACTGTGGAACTTTCTTAAAGAGATGGGGATACCAGACCACCTGACCTGCCTCTTGAGAAATCTGTATGCAGGTCAGGAAGCAACAGTTAGAACTGGACATGGAACAACAGACTGGTTCCAAATAGGAAAAGAAGTACGTCAAGGCTGTATATTGTCACCCTGCTTATTTAACTTATATGGAGAGTAAATCATGAGAAATGCTGGACTGGAAGAAGCACAAGCTGGAATCAAGATTGCCAGGAGAAATATCAGTAATCTCAGATATGCAGATGACACCACCCTTAAGGTAGAAAGTAAAGAAGAGCCTCTTGATGAAAGTGAAAGAGGAGAGCGAAAAGTTGGCTTAAAACTCAACATTCAGAAAACTAAGATCATGGCATCTGGTCCCATCACTTTATGGCATATAGACAGGAGGCTCCAAAATCACTGCAGTTGGTGATTGCAGCCATGAAATTAAAAGATGCTTGCTCCTTGGAAGAAAAATTACAACCAACCTAGACAGCATATTAAAAAGCAGAGACATTACTTTGCCAACAAAGGTGCATCTAGTCAAAGCTATGGTTTTTCCAGTAGTCATGTATGGATGTGAAAGTTGGACTATAAAGAAAGCTGAGCACTGGAGAATTGATGCATTTGAACTGTGATGTTAGAGAAGACTTTTGAGAGTCCCTTGGACAGTAGGGAGACCCAACTAGTCAATCCTAAAGAAAATCAGTCCTAAATATTCATTGGAAGGACTGATGATGAAGCTGAAACTCAAATACTTTGGCCACCTGATGTGAAGAGCTGACTCATTTGAAAAGACCCTGATGCTGGGAAAGGTTGAAGGCGGGAGGGAGAAGGGGATGACAGAGGATGAGATGGTTGGATGCCATCACCAACTCAATTGCTGATGGACAGGGAGGCCTGGTGTGCTGCAGTCCACGGTAGCAAAGAGTCAGATATGGATGAGTGACTGAACTGAACTGATGTAGCTTAAATAGCTCTTCTCAGGTTTATTGGTCATTTGTATTTCTTCTTATTGCCCAATTTTCTCTGATGTTACTCTTACCAAATAACACCTCCTTATTAGGTATATTAAACCATTCTCATGTATATTGCAAATATTTTTCTTAATTCATACTATTTTTAGTCATTAGCATTTTAATTTTATTTTCTATAGAAATTAACGGTTTTCTGAAGTCTAAATATTATCAGTGTTTATTGCCTTTTAATTTTTGAAATTAAGCTATGGACATCACTGAAGATTTCATTGTAGTTATTAGTCCAGAGCGGAGAAGGCAATGGCACCCCACTCCAGTACTCTTGCCTGGAAAATCCCATGGACGGAGGAGCCTGGTGGGCTGCAGTCCATGGGGTCGCACAGAGTCGAACATGACTGAAGCGACTTCCCTTTCACTTTTCACTTTCGTGCATTGGAGAAGGAAATGGCAACCGCCTCCAATGTTCTTGCCTGGAGAATCCCAGGGACGGGGGAGCCTGGGTGGGCTTCTGTCTATGGGGTCGCACAGAGTAGGACACGACTGGATCGACTTAGCAGCAGCAGCAGCAGCATCAGTCCACAGACAGAGGAGCCTGGTAAGCTATAGTCCATGGGATCGCAAAAAGTTGGACATGACCGACTGACTGAGCGCATGCACATATTCACACCAGTTAATCATATCTTCATTCCAGGAATCTTAATTTTTCAACTCTTCTCTGTAAAGATGGCGGGGGAAAGAGCTTGCTCCAGTGAAGATACAAATAACCTTGTATAAGAAGGTCAAGATATTGAATTTTTATGACAAATGTCAATTTTGTCATTTTTTTTTCATGAACACAATATATATGAATCACTTTCCAATAACAAATTTAGGGCTTACTCATTTTTCCAGATCAAGTATTTCCAAAGTCATTAGAGTCAAATTAACTGCTCTACTGCTGCTGCTGCTAAGTCACTTGAGTCGTGTCCGACTCTGTGCGACCCCATAGCTGGCAGCCCACCAGGCTCCGCTGTCCATGGGATTCTCCAGGCAAGAACACTGGAGTGGGTTGCCACTTCCTTCTCCAATGCATGAAAGTGAAGAGTGAAAGTGAAGTCGCTCAGTCGTGTCCAACCCTCAGCGACCCCATGGACTGCAGCCCACCAGGCTCCTCCGTCCATGGGATTTTCCAGGCAAGAGTACCGGAGTGGGGTGCCATTGCCTTCTCCATAACTGCTCTACAACACCTGCCAAATGGTGCTGTTGAGAGAAGTGGTATATGTCCACTTCAGGTGGTTCTGAAGATCACTCACACCTTTTTATCTTTGCATCTGTAGACTTAATATTGTACTTGTTGAATGAATTAACATTCCAATCAGAATAACTGGAATGAAATGTCTAGAAACTATTATAGGTATAAACGTCCCCTGACTCATAAACACTTGACTCAGTAGTACACTGAATGAGCACTCCCAGAAGGCTTCTGCTATCACCGATATCCTCTTTTCCAAGAACCTTCCCTTGCTGCTGGTACCTAATAATTCATGAAGCCCTTTCTATCTGCTGTTGTGGAGACCAGTTAGGAGCCTCTGTTTGGGACCTCTCCAGCCAGTGGTACCTCCATCCATTCTTCCCATAGATAAAATCACCAGGGATTCAGTGACTCAAGACTCTCAGGGCTTAGAACTGAGAGGGTGAGGTGGTGGTTAGGTCTCTCTTTCTGGGAATACTAAGAACTGCACCCAGGAATATTTTATCCCTGTGATGGATTAAATAAGATTTGGTGAGTTTGGCTAAGAATGTAGCCACCATTTATAATCTTAGGCTTAACAAATACTTTTTGGGTTATATACCTCTCATAAGTTGGGGTTACTTGTAGGATGAACATTAATAGTTATAGCAATTTGATTTTTTCTTTTCACTTGATAAAATATTAAATCAAATGCACATTTTATCTTTAATATTAAAGCCCAGTCCAACTGTAAAGATAAAAAGGGAAGTGTTCCTTTCTGGGCATGCCTGCAGCTAACTCAAGGAATCTGCCAGCCATAAAGGCAAGCAGAATTTCTTTCCTCTCAAGCACATGGCTTGTCAATTCCCTTCTACATTTGCTTGTTTGTCAAAACCCTAACTTTCGTAGGGGGCATGCTCTGTGCTTGTGAAACAATATACATATTGTTCCCCAAGTCAAGAAAATAACTGAATTGCAGAGAAGAAACATTCAGCCTTCTCCACTTTTGAATTTCTTCAAAAATATCTTCAGGGTTTGCTGAAACGTTCAGAACAGTTTGGGGAATACCCTGGGCACACAGTGGCACTGTCACTGCGACGGCCTGGGTTCAATACACGGTAGGAGAACGAAGATCCCACGAGCCTTGTGCCATGGCCACAAAAAAGAGAGAAAGAAAAAAAACAACATTTCTGCAGTATAAATATCCAAATGTGACAAGGAGATCATAGTGGAGCTCTAGAGAAGATCTCTGCAGAGTTTTACTACCCAAAAGGCAATTTCATGTCTTTCTACTTATAGGACCAAAAGTTTCTTCTCTTAAACAGCAGGCCCAGGATAAGAGTCCTTTACTTTCAGCCAGACAGCTCCACAAGTTACCATCTCCGTGTGTCCTGGACTCCTAGACTCTAAGCTATACCCTGCAGAGTTGTAGTCAAGGAGTAGCACATTCCTCCCCAAGTTCCCACAGGTCAGGTGTGTCTGGTTAATTCCAATTCCCTTTCCCAGTTCCCCTGACTTCTATACCCAGCCACAGATGAGACCATTTGAGATTAGAGAGGGGAAGTCCTTTTCCTTTGGTTCTTAAGTTTCAGTTCAGTTTCAGTGAAAGTCGCTCAGTCATGTCCGAGTCTTTGAGACTCCATGGACTGACTATACAGTCCATGGAATTCTCCCAGCCAGAATGCTAGAATGGGTAGCCATTCACTTTTCCAGGGGTTCTTCCCAACCCAGGGATCAAACCCAGGTCTTCTGCATTGCAGACAGATTCTTTACCATCTGAGCCACCAGGGACACCTTGGTTCTTAAATCCACTCCTAAATCCCAAGAGAATATTACTTCTCTTTCAACCACTAAATTATTGACTTGGCAAGTCTCTCAGAGCTTGTAACAACATGCAATCCTTTATCTAAAAGTATACATCCTTCCAAAAAAGATTTGAAATAGTTCATTTGTTCCCCTAGTAAATGGACAAAGTTTAAATATAAGCCAGAACACTGAATAGAAACATAAAGTTAGATGTTTCCAGACACCCGGAGTAATGTAAGTATAATCTTTCACTCAAACATCCATGTATTTTTATTGAATAACAACTATGTGCCAGGCATCAAGTTAGGCACTGGCATTCAGCAGTGAGCAAAATAGGCATGGTTACTTCCTTCTCGTCTCTTAAACTACTTGCACTTGGAAGAGATGGCTGAGCTGGAGCATGATAAGCACAGCAGTAGTGTCAAAAGCTCGGAGAGTGGGCGTGAGAGCCTGTGAAAGGTGGGGAGAAATACAGAGGCAGCAAAGAGGGAGGGAGAGAGAGACACAGAGAGAGACAGAGAGAACCGTGAGAAAGAGAAAGCTAGGAGTGAGGTGCGACGTTCCTCTAATGAGAACCAGTAAGCAAAATGGAAGTACAGTGAGAAAGTACAATTAGAATAATAGAAACATAAGGGAAAAGGGGTTTCGCAGAATCCAAGAAAACAGTGTATTTGAAGGAAAAAGTAGTCAATCATATCAAATGACATCAAATAGAGAGATGAAATAAAATGGAGGGCTTGCCTAAAGAATTTAAAGAGGAGACTTGGCAGGAAGGGCAGGGTGGAAACCAGCCCTGAAACCAACCACTTAGCAAAGGAGTCCCTGGAAGAAGCGGAACACGAGGAACATGGAATCCTCACTCTTCGCTAGGGTCACCTGGTTCTCTTCTGCTCACATTCAGGTCAAAGCTTAGATGGCGCTGCTTGCAGAAAGGATCTCAGCCCCCAGCCTTGGTTAGGTGTCCCTCCTATCCTTTTTTTAAAAATTTATTATTTATGCATTTGGCTGTGCCAAGTCTCAGTTGTGGTATAATAGGATCTTGGGTCTTCACTGTGGCATGCAGGATCTAGTTCCCTGACCAGGAATCAAACCCGGCCCCTCCTCAGTGGGACTATGGGGTCTTAGCCACTGGACCAGCAGGGAAGTGCCCCTTCCATATGCTTCTATAAGCACTCTTTACTTTCTCTCACGGCAATGACCACATTTCTTCAACTGGTAACAGAAACAACTCTGATAAACTTAAGCAGAAAGACAGTGTTTTGAAAGGATATTTAGTAGTTCACAGAATTTTCATGGAAAGGCGCAGAACGAAGCCTAGGAAAACAGGGAAAAACCCAAAGGACACCCAAGTGTCAAGGTCAAGCCTCCAGGTATGGGGTAGGTTAGCCAGTCACCCCCTACCTGGTTCCATCACCGCTATTGCCACCAGATGCTGGATGCCTCTGCCATCAAATCACTGCAGGAGTGAATTGCAAACTATCCCCTGTCACTGCACTTCATTAAGTTGTGGGGAAGGGGGAACTTACATATAAAAGGAATATAGCATGTATGGTTCAAAGGATAATAGAGTGAACTGCTTGCGTAGCTATTGCTGAGTCATGATTTTGAAGCCTCTTGAGTACTCTTCTGATAATTTAACCATCACTTCCTAGAGTTGGAGAAGTCTTGATTTCTGGGAAGCCGTGTCACCTGCTTCTTTCTTCTTCAACAGTGGTTTAGCTCTTTTCGACCTTTGCTTTTCCAAATGAATTTTATTTTACTTTATTACTTTTTATCTATAACTCGTTTTTTATAGTCACCCAGTCATGTCCAACTCTTTGCAACTCTCAGAAATTCCCTTTACTTTCTTTTTTAAACTTTTTCTTTTTTAAATTTTTGCCCATTTCTGCCACCCCGCCCCCACCCTCTGCCCCTGGCCACCACCATCTGTTCTCTGTATCTATGAGCTTGGTGGCTTTTGTTTTGGGGGATTTTTTAGATTGCACATACAAGTGAGTGAGATCATATTGCGTTTGTCTTTTTCTGTATGACTTATTTTACTTAGTGTAATGCCCTCGAGGTCCATCCATAATGTCAGAGATGGTAAGTCTCATTCTTTTTTATGACTGAATAAAATTCTATTATGTATATACGCCACCTCTTCTTTATCCATTCACCCATTGGTGGATACTCAGGTTGTTCCATATCTTGCCTATTTTAAATAATGCTGCAATGAACATCGGGGTTCATATATCTTTTTGAGTTAGTGTTTTTGTTTTCTTCAGATAACTACCAAGAAGTGGAATTGAGGTTAAAGTGTCTGCCTGGAATGTGGGAGACCCAGGTTTGATCCCTGGGTGGGGAAGATCCCCTGGAAAAGGAAATGGCAACCCACTCCAGTACTCTTGCCTGGATAATTCCATGGACTGAGGAGCGGAAGTCGGACACGACTGAGCGACTTCACTTTCACTTTTCATGGTAGCTCTATTTTAAAATTTTTGTGGAACTTCTGTACTGTTCCCCACAATGGCTGCACCAATTTACATTCCACCAACAATGCACGGTTCAGTTCAGTTCAGTTGCTCAGTAGTGTCCGACTCTTTGTGACCCCATGAATCGCAGCACGCCAGGCCTCCCTGTCCATCACCAACTCCCGGAGTTCACTCAGACTCATGCCCGTCGAGTCAGTGATGCCATCCAGCCATCTCATCCTCTGTTGTCCCCTTCTCCTCNTTTCCTATTTGGAACCAGTCTGTTGTTCCATGTCCAGTTCTAACTGTTGCTTCTTGACCTGCATACAGTGTACCATTTTTTCCACATCCTCATCAATACTTGTTAGTTCTTATCTTTTTAATAACAGTCATTCTAGCAGGTGTAAGGTTATATCTCTTTGTGGTTTTGACTTGCATTTTCCTGATGATCAGTGATGTTGAGCATCTTTGCATGAATCTATTGGCCATCTGTACGTCTTCTTTGGAAAAATGTTTATTCAGGTCCTCTTTCAACCTTATAAATGATTTTTTTTTTTGCAGTTGAGTAGCATGAGCTTTTATACATTTTCAATATAAACCCTTTAACAGATACAGAATTTGCAAATATTTTCTTCCATTCAGTAGGCTGCCCTTTCGTTATGTTGATAGTTTCCTTTGCTGGGTAGAAGCCTTTTAGTTTGGTATAGTCCTAGTTGTTTAATTTTGCTTTTGAAAAGGCTTTTGCTTTTGGTGACAGATTCAAAAAATCATTGTCAAGATCTACATTAAGGAGTGTATGGCCTATATTTTTCTTCTAGGGGTTTTATGGCTTCAGGTCTCATGTTAAAATCTTTCATTCATTTCTAGTTCATTTCTGTGTATAATATAGTAGTCAAGTTTCATTCTTTTGTATGTCACTGTTCAGTTTTTTTCAAAACCATATACTGAAGAGACAACTCTTTCCCCATTGTATATTTTTCACCTTATTACATTAACTATATTCAAAGTTATAGCAATTAAAACAGTATGATATTGGCATAAAAATAGACACATAGATCAGTGGAATACAGTAAAAGGCCAGAAATAAGCCCACCCATACATGTCAATTAACTTATGACAAAAGGGCCAAATGAATTTTATATTCATCCATTTCTGCTCTCAGAAAACACCTGTTGGAAATTTAACTAGAATTGCTTCTTATTCAACATTTTATCTTCTTTACAGGAAATGAGGTATGTCCCTTCATTTTCTTGGATCCCCTTAAAATTCTTTAATAAAGACTTTGAGTATTGTGAACAAAGGGCTTGCACACATTTCCTTATATTTATTCCTAGCTGCTTTATATTAATTTATGCTACTAATTTTGGGGGTTTTTTGCTGGAAAATAGAAATCCAAATTATCTTGTTATGTTAATACTACATCTAGAAACCTTGTTAAGCCCTTCTGAATTCTGAACATTTATCTGTGGGATCTTTTAAAGTTTCCTTGTATGTAATTGCATCGTCTATACATAGTGACTGTTTCATTTATTCCTTTTCTAATTCTTACACAGTTTTCACTGTGCTGTCTGAGATCTTTAGCCAGTGTACCGTTGAATAGAAGGTGTAAATGGAGCATTCTTGCCTCCAGACTATGTCCCTTCCTTCTTCTTGGTGCTTGCTCAAGAATCAGAATCTCAAATGGACACACTGATGAGGAATAATAAATGCTTCCATAATAGGAGGTAGGCTTCTTTCTCTAACCTTCTGAGTAATTTTCAATATACCGTGATGCTGAAGAATACAATATAGCTTCTCTCCTGCACTGTTGGTGGAAGCAAACATCCATATTCCTTGAACATATTCTGGCAATACGTTGGCAGGCCCTTTAACTGAGTATGCTTTTTGACTCAGCACTTCCACATTTCAGATTTTACTTTAGGAAAGTATGTGGGGAAGTTAGGGAGGTAAGGTAATAACTAAGTGTTCATTGAAGTCTTCTTTATAATAGTAAAAACTGGAACCAACAATATAGATGGGTCATATAACAGAAATAATAAAAGTGAAAGTGAAGTTGCTCAGTCGTGTCCCACCCTTTCCAACACCATGGAATTTTTCAGGCAAGAATATTGGAGTGGGTTACCTTTTCCTTCTCCAGCATCTTCCCAATCCAGGGATCAAACCCGGGTCTCCCGCATTGTGGGCAGACGCTTTACCATCTGAGCCACCAAATGATAAGCAGCCATTAAAAAGGAAGACGTGTTTGTGACAAAACATGGAGTAAAAAGAAACGGAATGTTTAAGAACATGTATAATGTTACCTCATTTGCATAAAACTACATCAATATTTGGACTTCCCAGGTGGCTCAATGGTAAAGAATCTGCCTGCCAACGCAGAAGACGCAGGTTCGATCCCTGAGTGGGGACAATCCCCTGGAGGAGGGGATGGCAACCCACTCCAGTATTCTTGCCTGGAGAATCCCATGGACAGAGGAACCTGGCAGGCTACAGTCATAAGGTCCCAAAGAGTCAGACACAACTGAAGTGACTTATAACACATGCATGCACATCAATATTTGCACCTACAAATACACATCTAAACACACAGATTTATCATAACTATGAAAAGAATGTTCATTAAAATTTTATTAATGAGCTGGTATCAAGCTTTTGGGGTTTATTTACTTTATTGTTTATAATGTTATGTGTAATTTTGCGTGCTCAGTCACTCAGCTGTGTCCAGCTCTTTGCAACCCCATCGGCTGTAGACTGCCAGGGTNTCTGCCTGCCAACGCAGAAGACGCAGGTTCGATCCCTGAGTGGGGACAATCCCCTGGAGGAGGGGATGGCAACCCACTCCAGTATTCTTGCCTGGAGAATCCCATGGACAGAGGAACCTGGCAGGCTACAGTCATAAGGTCCCAAAGAGTCAGACACAACTGAAGTGACTTATAACACATGCATGCACATCAATATTTGCACCTACAAATACACATCTAAACACACAGATTTATCATAACTATGAAAAGAATGTTCATTAAAATTTTATTAATGAGCTGGTATCAAGCTTTTGGGGTTTATTTACTTTATTGTTTATAATGTTATGTGTAATTTTGCGTGCTCAGTCACTCAGCTGTGTCCAGCTCTTTGCAACCCCATCGGCTGTAGACTGCCAGGGTCTGCTCTCCATGGAATTTTTCAGGAAAGAGTATTAGAATGGGTTGCCATTTCCTCCTCCAAAGGATCTTCCCACCTCAGGAATTGAAGCTGCGTATCCTGCATTAGCAGGCGGATTCTCTATCACAGTGCCACCTGGGAAGCCCTCTACCCATTAGAGGATTGTGAAGTAAATTACAGTTTCATCAGATTATATTCTTTTCAGAAATGAAGTAATGTGTAAACTTCAGTATCAGAATGCCACGTGTATATATATTTTAAGTGTTGCTGTCCACATTGCAGCAAATACTGAGCTGAGTGACAGCTGGTAGAGGTGATGTAATGACTATATGTGCTGGCTGGAAGCCAACTGGCCATTCACTCTGCTGTTCATTGGTATCTGGTTTGATTTTCTGGATTTGACCATAATTGTATCTGGAAGTCAATGTTTTTTAGTTTAATGTGTGTCAGTGGAACTTATAGTTACAGTTAATCATGAAGTGAAGTTTAGAAGAATTTATCTGCTATTGGTCAGGACAATAAGACTTTCCATCAAGTTTAGGTAATGTGTTTTTCGAATTAGGTGTAATTGTTAGGCATTTTTTGGCTTTGCAATAACTGTACATTTTTAAAATCAAACTTGTATATGTATGTGTGTGCTTAGTGATATCTGATTCTTTGCAACCCCATGGACTGTAGCCCATCAGGCTCCTCTATGCATGGAATTTTCTAGGCAAGAATACTGGAGTGGGTTGCCATTTCCTTCTCCACAAATTCGTATAAGTTATCTTCAAATAGTTTTTTATTAGAAGAAATGAGAAAAACAATGTAAAAAGCACAGAAGCAGGTTCTGACTGAACTGCCAGACCTAGCTCTATAAATAGTGACAACATTGGGAAAAATATTTCTTTTAATCAATAAATTTTAAAATTTGAGCTAGTCTAAAAAACTCAAGCCTTTTTAATAAAGATTAAGTATATTATTTGTCAAATACTCAAAACCATTGTAAATTTATTATTTGCAATATTTTTGCAAACAAAAGCTAAAAATTGTACACACACACAAACTTATAAACTTGTTTGGAAGATCCTCAAATATTTTCAAAGAAAGAATAAAAGACATAAACTCACCAGCTCTAGTTCGGGTCAGTTAATGAAAAATGTTAGTATCATATTTAGTTACACATGTGCGGCAAGAGAGAAAATCACTCACGAAGTTTCTGAAAAATCTATTCCTGGCATACATAGGTTGTGCCTTTTTAGAGAAATGGATAAATAATTTATAATGTATGTATTCACAAAGCAGCATAGTATATAGCCTTTCAGAATAATGTGGAAGAAAAAAAAGAATAATTCAGGAGAGGAATATTGAATGACATGAAAAGCAGTTTCTACTGTATAGAAATAGAAGATTGTAAAATGCTATGTACCTCTTTGCAATAAATGAGCCCAGTTGTATTACTTAAATATTTAATATAGACGCATGTATAAGTGTTAGTGTTAGTCTCTCAGTCGTGCCCAACTCTTTGCGACCCCATGGACTGCAGCCCACCAGGCTTCTCTGTCCATGAGATTTTCCAGGCAAGGATACTGGAGTGGGTTGCCATTTCTTTCTCCAGGGTATCTTCCGAACCTAGAGATTGAACACGGGTTTCCTGCACTGCAGGCAGTTTCTTTACCAACTGAGCTACACGGGAAGCCCATAGATGCATGTATAAGTTTTAAAATACAAACATACGTATATAAATGGAAAATAAACATAAACTATTAGCAGTGTTTATCTCTGATGGAGTTATAGGTGAGGTTATTTTTTCCTTGAATATTTTTATTTTTATGATTACAAATTATTTTTTAAGTGGTGAGAAAATGAAATAAAAGTAGAATAGATTCTTGATAAATCAGCTGAGAAATCAAAAATATACCTCTCTGTGATAACACATTCTCTTAAAAACACTTCTAGTTCTAGGAGTCACTCAGTCGTGTCCAACTCTTTGTGACCCCAAGGACAGCAGCCCACCAGGCTCCTCTGCCCGTGGGATTCTCCAGGCAAGAATGCTGGAGTGAGTTGCCATTTTCTTCGCCATGTGGTTCTATAGAACACACACGATACTTATTAGGCAGCTATGAGCAGACACAGGTTATGTGATTCTACTTAATGAGAGCACTAATATTTCTATTTTAACAGTAGCTATTGTTTTAGAAGTAACACTTCTGTTTCAGTTTTTTAATCTAGCTATTCACATACCTATATGTATACTAGGTGGATGCAAAGGACATTTTCTAGTGTAAGCTGACATTTTTTTAAAAAAGGTCTTTGAACTCTTCTACTCTTACTTCCTTCACAGACAACATTTTGAGTGGATTGTTTAGACATGTTTCTACCTGCTCTTAATCCACTACAACCAGGCATCCCCTGTGACTCTTCTGGGGCAAGTCTCCTGACTAAACTCCCATATCCATCAAATCCTTGGCTGTGTTTATCTTGTTGCCTGGATATTTTTATTTCATTTTCCCACCACTTAAAAAATAATTTGTAATCAAAAAAATAAAAGTGTTCAAGGAAAAAATAAACTCACCTATAACCCTATCAGAGATAAACACTATTAATAGTTTATGTTTATTTTCCATTTATATATGTATATATGTATTTTAAAACTTATACATGCATCAAATATTTAAATAATACAACTGGGCTCACTTAATGCAAAGAAGTACATAGCATTTTACAACCTTCTATTTCTATACAGTAAAACTTGCCTTTCAAGTCATTCAATATTCCTCTCCTGAATTATCCTTTTCTTCCATATTATTCTTAGAGGCTATATAATTTTTGCTGCTTTATGAATGCATACATCATAAATTATTTATCCATTTATTTGTTGTTTAGATAGTTTTCAGTTTTTAAAAGTAACTGAATGACACACTAAAATCCTTTAAAACAAACAAACAAAAAACCTTTATTCACTTCCATAATCACTGGCTTGGGATGAATTCCTAAAAGTGGGATTTCTGGGCTGGAGCCATATCTCTACTATATCCAAAACCCCTCCAGGACTGGGTACCCCTCCACCAGCACCCATACATGAGAGGACCTAATTGGCCAGCTCCTTACTAACACTGGGCAATTGTATGTAAAATCTCTCAGCTAATTTTATTAAAACAAAAATTACCTTTTATTTAAAAGTCGGTGCTTGCTTGAATTGTAAGTCATTTGTATTTATTCCTCTGTGAACTGACTTCATACTATCACCTATTGTTTTAAAGTGTGCATCTGTTTTTTTTTAATACTTTGTAAAAGTTTTTATATTGTTGTGTCATGTCTCTTTTGCAACTCCATGGATTGTAGCCTGCCAGGCTCCTCTGGCCGTGGGATTTCCCAGGCAAGCATACTAGAGTGGGTTGCCATTTCCTTTTGCAGGGGATTTTCCCCACCCAGGCATTGAACCCGCATCTCATGTGTCTCCTGCATTGGCAGGCAGATTCTTTACCATTGAGGTCACCTGGGAAGCCCCAAAAGCTTTTATACAAAGGTATTTTAAATCATTTTATCTCTGAAATATTATTTTTCTAGTGTATAATTGAGTTTGTTTTTAATTATAAAAATAATGAATAATCTTTAAAAAAGTAAAAAACGTAACCACATAAAATTAAAAGATATTACTCTCCTTTCTCTTCAGTCTGCTCCTCAGAGTGTCATTTGCTTTTTATTCTTTGTGTGGAACTTTTAACATAAAACTTCTACATATTGAAATAGTCAAATCTGTTTGCCTTTCCTTTTTGCCAGTTTCTTCCTTAGCTGCTCTATTAAAAATAATTTGAATGCATTAAGATAAGTATATTCACTTACATTTTCTGCTAACCCTTTTATGGATCAGTTCTTAAATTTAACTCCTTAACACATTTGTAATCTACTTTTCTATATGGTATAAAGCTGTGATGTATGTACATATGTGTGTGTATAGTATACATATACTATTTCCAAATAGTTAAAAATGTAGTCTTACATAATTATATTGACTACAATGTTTTTAAATTTTTTTCTTAGCACTGGAAACCTTTCTTCAAATGATGGCATTATGAGGTGTGTGGATGAGTGGAGGGTCCCTAGGGGTCTAGGACTTTGCAAGTTTTGCCTCCTCTCTACCAAGTGGACTTAAGGAGCAGTCTGAACACCTCCCTCCCATCTGTTGGACACCCTCTCATGACTCTCCCTTCCTCACTGCCCTCCTGAACCACAGGTTTCTAACGACTCCTTTTCAGTCTCCTCTGTGGGCACCTGCTCCTCCGTCCATCATCTGAGGGTAAGAGGTCCCCTAGCTTTCTTCTGGCATTGTGCTCTTTCCATTTTATCTACTCCTTCCCAAATCCTGCTGCTGCTGCTAAATCACTTCAGTTGTGTCCAACTCTGTGCAACCCTATAGACAGCAGCCCACTAGGCTCCTCTGTCCATGGGATTCTCCAGGCAAGAACACTGGAGTGGGTTGCCACTTCCTTCTCCAATGCATGAAAGTGAAAAGTGAAAGTGAAAGTTAAGTCGTGCCTGACTCTTAGTGACCCCATGGACTGCAGCCTACCAGGCTCCTTTATCCATGGGATTTCCAGGCAAGAGTACTGGAGTGGGTTGCCATTGCCTTCTCTGTCTCTCTCTGCTTAGTGGCTTCAAATCTTTTCTATCACAGAGTCCTATCCTTAGTCCCTACCCATAAATAAAACACCCTATGAGTGAATGAAAGTCACTCAGTCATGTCTGACTCATTGTGATTCCATGGACTGTATAGTCCATGGAATTCTCCAGGCTAGAATACTGGAGTGGGTAGCCTTTCCCTTTGCCAGGGGAATTTCCCNTCTGGAAATCACTGAACATCACTGCTCTGCTGTTCTTAGCTTCTCTGCTGCTTAGTATAGTGAATGACACCCTCCCCTTCCTCATCTCAAAAATTTCTGACAGTACTAGCATCTTTCCTTACACAAAAAATCCAGTGGGGCAGGTGAGCTGAATTGGGAGAGGAAAAACACTGCAGAGAGGCAGTTTCCTCTTCTACCTCATGCAAATCTAGACAAGGTTCTCAATACTTTTCATTGCTAAAAATAGCCTGGGGACCTTTAAAGATATCAACACTTGAGTCTCAACCAGGAACCAGGGAATCACATCCTAGACTGGACAAGCATCAAGTGTAGTACAATTGAGAATTACTTATCAGAATCACTGAATAGAGCAAAAACCAGAATATGAACTCAAAGACATCAGGGACCTGCCTTGTTTACCAACCTGTTCCCAGAAACAGGATTACCAATTTCCATTCTACCAAAAACAGGAGACTGCACTTTCCTGAGTTACAAACAAGCATTCCATACATTACAGTCACTTGGCCTAAAGAAGTATTTGTTACACCATCACCAAGTTTTATATAGTCTTTCTTCCTTTTCACCTGAGGCTATGAAGGCCAACCCTATAACAGTTCTTGGCCATGGCTGAGTATCAGAATCACCTAGATATATCATGCACTTGGACAGAAAAATAGGAATTCCTTATCAAATCTCCAGTATTGGTGCCAGGAATGTGCATTTCTAAAACTTCCAAAGGACTCTGAAGTACTTCTAGGTTTGATAACTATTGATTTAAAGCAAGCACTACCAAGCTCACTCTCCCTCTTAAAGAATAACTAAGGCTTTTGGGACAAACATCATGACCTCCTGGGCAGATTGCAGAATTGTGTGACTCTAAGCTTAATTACTTGCCTATCCACACAGGCCTCAATTCCGTTTAAGACTACCTCTTTTCATGGGGATATACACTCTACTTGAATTCATTTTTCTTTCTACTCACTCTTCCAACTCTTTCCTTTTCACATCAGGAAAATCTCTCCTGATTCATAAAAAAACAAAAGCAATGCAAAGGACAAAAAATAGAAATTGGGGTGGACTGGTTAATTCCTAAAACCCTTGACAGTTTCCACAGAAACAGCCAGTGTCTTTCAGAATCTCCACAGACCTTTTCATCTTCCTCTAACTAAGCCTGGTAGTCTTCAAGTGCAGGTACTGATGGTAAGCTATTCATTTAAATTGATGGTTTTATATTTTGTCTAATTACCTGTTTTCCCAGGTGCTGCTACTGCTGCTAAGTCGCTTCAGTCATGTCCGTCTCTGTGCGACCCCATAGATGGCAGCCCACCAGGCTCCCCAGTCCCTGGGATTCTGCAGGCAGGAACACTGGAGTGGGTTGCCATTGCCTTCTCCAATGCATGAAAGTGAAAAGTGAAAGTGAAGTCACTCATTCATGCCTGACTCTTAGTGACCCCATGGACTGCAGCCTACCCCGCCCTCCATCCATGGGATTTGCCAGGCAAGAGTACTGGAGTGGGATGAATCCACCTGCCAAGCAGGAGATGCAGGGCTTGATGCCTGGGTTGGCAAGATTCCCAGGAGAAGGAAATGGCAACCCATTTCGGTATTCTTGTTTGTGAAATTCATGGACAGAAGAGCCTGGTGGACTACAGTCCATGGAATCACAAAGAGTTGGGCACAACTTAGTGACTAAACAATAGCAACCACAAAATTATTGTCTTCTTTAACCACATATGCACAACTTTTCTGCTACATTGTGGGTCAGATTGCTTTTATATGATGGTTTAGGAACTGAAATAACTCATGGCAATGTTTCTGTGAGGAAAGGTACTCTAACCTGCAAATAGACTTAAAAACCAACTTTGGGAATACAACCCATGGCTAAACATGGAACATCCAGTAAATAAGTTCTTCCTGAATTGTATATAAATATTATAGGCTGAAATATTTTTTTTTAAATCTGAGGTAAAAAAAAAAGTTCTATAAACATGAGCCCTCTTCCTTTCAACTCCACATCTGTCTTAAACCTCATCCATGCTTCAGTAACACCTGTGGTTGCATCCTCAACTGCCTACATCAGTGGACTGGGGACCCCATAAAGGTAAGACAAGCATATAGTCATACTCACCTGTGTACACCTTCTTCCCCATGCCCTCCAGCTCCTTCTCATCCATCTAACACTGCTCAGTATACAACAGGTGCAAGTGTTTGATAAACTGAACTACTTATTGTTTTTAGATCCATTTAAATTACTATTTCCTTTGCTTTTAGTAGAATATATGAATTTATAGTCATCTGCTTTGGTGTTATATTTATCTTTTTCTGTTCCATCACAGTTTTTCAAATGCTAGCCAGTCACACAAACTTCTTAGAGTGCTTGGAAATACTATCACAACTTTTAACTGCATGTATCTTTTGAGCCAGTAAATCTACCGCTAGGAAATCATACATATATATGCATATGTGGGCAAAAAGATAGTCATGAGGCTTTTTACAGTGTTGTTTCCAATTGCAAACATCTAGGAAACCATCCTCTTTAGATGATTTGTTACATAAACTAAGAAACATCTTTGGAATGGAAATATATGTAGATGTTAAATAATGAGATCATTTGTGCTGATAGCTGTCTCCTAGGTATAATCTTATTTTTTTAAAAAAGCAAGCTGGGGAAAAATATGTAAAATACCTTCTCATGTGTATAAACATATACTTTTGTTTATATATAACAAATTTCTAGAAAGATACAGAAGGAATTTTTAACAGTAATTGCCTCTTGGGAGGGAGAATTTGGAATTAATTATTGGTGATGAGATGTCATGATATTTTTCATTGCATGCTTTCTTGTACTCTAAAATTTTCGCTGTAAGCTGGATAACTTCTTCAAATAATAATTCTTAAAAAACAGAAATCACCATAAGTAAAAAAAGTTTTAAGGTATTTAGACTTACATATATATATATATATATATAGGTATAACATTTTGTTAAGTAAAAAACTGAGAGGATATCTACTGGCAGGTCCTAATGGAGGAGACTGTTATAAAAGTTCGTTTATGAACCTAGAATTTCAGCTAAAATATTTCCAACAGCACTTCAAATTATAGCGTTAAGAAATCCAGGAAGAAATCCAGAGTAAGCACAGAAGTCAGGACAAAGCAAATACATGGCAGAACTACCATCCTTTTACCCCTGGCACCTGGGAAGCCACTACTGAAAGTCAAGGCCCTCTTTCCTGCTGAGCCTGGGTCAGCTTCAGGGTCCTCAAACTACTTGATGCCAGTAGAGCAGAGCAAAAAGCAATGTTCCCACATCAGGCCTAAATAGCACACCTTCATATCCACCTTGAATTCCTGGGGAGGCAGAGGGGATAAGCCACTCTGCTGGCCGGCCTAGGGCGCTGTACAATCCAAACATCTCAAAGGAGAAGAAATGTTCTACTGGTTCCAGCAGAATTGGTAGTGGATATTGTGTAGTGGTTTGATATTGCAGACAAAGAATGTGGCCTGACATTCCAGGAAACAACTAACATTGCCTGGCATCAGCTGCCCATAACGGTGTGCCCTGAGGGGAGTTCAGAATGGAGTGAAACAGGATACCAGTCCTAGATAGTTAAGACACAAATCAAAGGAGTAATTAAGTAAGCCCAGACTCTTACATTTTTCCAGACACAGAAAAGCACTAAAATCATTAACTTGAAATGTCTGTGTTTCTGTGATCAGCAGTAATCTTCTGACGTTCAGCTATGTTCTTTTCTTTCCAACAAAAAAATGCCTGTACATCCTGGCTCCTCCCTTACCGCCCTGGAACAGTCCCTCAGAGCTATTTAAAAGGCTGATCCTCTGGGCTATAGTCCTCAGCAAGCACATAAATAAAATATAACACTCAACTTCTAAGTGGTGTATTTTTCTCAGTTGATAGTTTGATTTCAAATCCACTGATTTTTTATGACAAAAATGAAGTGGTTTTTAAGATTAAAGTTCAGATCTAAGAACAGAGGTTTTATACATTGTTTTGATATAAAAGTGAAGTTGAATGTGGGGATATTGCCATTCACATGTGCATTTGTTGAAGAGTACTCAGTAGTGCCAAATTCAGACTTCAATTGAAGAAAGTAGGGAAAACACTAGACCATTCAGGTATGACCTAAATCATATCCCTTATGATTATACAATGGAAGTGAGAAACAGATTTAAGGGACTAGATCTGATAGAGTGCCTGATGAACTATGGACGGAGGTTAGTGACATTATACAGCAGATAGGGATCAAGACCATCCCCAAGAAAAGAAATGCAAAAAAGCAAAATGGCTGCCTGGGGAGGCCGAACAAATAGCTGTGAAAAGAAGAGAAGCAAAAAGAAAAGGAGAAAAGGAAAGATATAAGCTTCTGAATGCAGAGTTCCAAAGAATAGCAAAAAGAGATAAGAAAGCCTTTCTCAGCAATCAATGCAAAGAAATAGAGGAAAAGAAAAGAATGGGAAAGACTAGAGATCTCTTCAAGAAAATTAGAGATATCAAGGGAACATTTCATGCAAAGATGGGCTCGATAAAGGACAGAAATGGTATGGACCTAACAGAAGCAGATGATATTAAGGAGAGGTGGCACAGAAGAACTGTACAAAAAAGATCTTCATCACCCAGATAATCATGATGGTGTGATCACTCACCTAGAGTAAGAAATCCTGGAATGTGAAGTCAAGGGGGCCTTAGAAAGCATCACTACGAACAAAGCTAGTGGAGGTAATGGAATTTCAATTGAGCTATTTCAAATTCTGAAAGGTGATGCTATGAAAGTGCTGCACTCAATATGCCAGCAAATTTGGAAAACTCAGCAGTGGCCACAGGACTGGAAAAGGTCAGTTTTCATTCCAATCCCAAAGAAAGGCAATGCCAAAGAATGCTCAAACTACTGCACAATTGCACTCATCTCACACGCTAGTAAAGTAATGCTCAAAATTCTCCAAGTCAGGCTTCAGCAATACGTGCACCTGTCTCTTATACACATCTAAATGTATATGTCAACAAATTTCCCAGCCTAGAAGAAATGGACAAATTCTTTGAATCCCAATCTTCCAAGACTAAGTCATGAAGAAATAGAAAAATCTGAATAGACTGATCACTAATACAGAGATTAAAACAGTAAACAAAACCTCTAATAATCAAAAGTCCATGACCAGACAGCTTCCCAGGTGGTTTACACCAAACATTCAAAGGTGATGTAATATGTATTTTCCTCAAGTTTTTCTAAAAAATTAAAGAGGAGGGAACACTTTCTAATTTATTTCACAAGGCAAACATTATCCTGATACCAAAACTAAACAAGGACAACACACATACACACACACACACACACACACACANACTATGCCAAAGCCTTTGACTGTGTGGATCACAACAAACTGTGGAACGTTCTTAAAGAGATGGGGATACCAGACCACCTGACCTGCCTCTTGAGAAATCTGTATGCAGGTCAGCAGGCAACAGTTAGAACTGGACATGGAACAGCAGACTGGTTCCATATAGGCAAAGGAGTATGTCAAGGCTGTATATTGTCACCCTGCTTATTTAACTTATATGGAAAGTACATCATGAGAAATGCTGGGCTGGAAGAAGTACAAGCTGGCATCAAGATTGCCAGGAGAAATATCAATAACCTCAGATATGCAGATGACACCACCCTTATGGCAGAAAGTGAAGAGGAACTAAAAAGCCTCTTGAAGAAAGTGAAAGAAGGGAGAGAAAAAGTTGGCTTAAAGCTCAACAGTCAGAAAACGAAGATCATGGCATCCAGTCCCATCACTTCATGGCAAATAGATGGGAGGAAACAGTGGAAACAGTGTCAGACTTTATTTTTTGGGGGTCCAGATGGTGACTGCAGCCATGAAATTAAAAGATGCTTACTTCTGGGAAGGAAAGTTATCTAGTTACCAACCTAGATAGCATATTGAAAAGCAGAGACATTACTTTGCCAACTAAGGTCTGTCTAGTCAAGCCTATGGTTTTTCCAGTGGTCATGTATGGATGTGAGACACAAGGGAGGCCCCAAACACCCTATGGATATCCTAACTGCCATGTCAAACTGAACTTGTTCATAACTGAACTCATACACTCCCTGGATTCCAAATCCTTCTCTTCCTTTCTTCTTTAAGTTACAGGACGGGACCATTACCCTCTCATTTTCCCAAATAATAAACCTGGACGTCATCCCATATATNCACAAGGGAGGCCCCAAACACCCTATGGATATCCTAACTGCCATGTCAAACTGAACTTGTTCATAACTGAACTCATACACTCCCTGGATTCCAAATCCTTCTCTTCCTTTCTTCTTTAAGTTACAGGACGGGACCATTACCCTCTCATTTTCCCAAATAATAAACCTGGACGTCATCCCATATATTACCATCCCAATCAGTCAGTAAATCCCACTGCTTCAATTCAAAGATCTCTTGCTATATTTTCCTCTATTCCTTTCCACCTACCCTTGGCTTAATTTATTTCTAGATCACTGAAGAATCTTCTGACTCTTTTCCAGCTGCCAGTCTCTTCAGTTCAGTTCAGTTCAGTTCAGTCACTCAGTGTCCGACTTTTTGTGGTCTGCAATTTTACTTTCTCAGTACCACTACAGCTAAATTTCTAAAGAAAAACAAAAACGCCCAGAATCCTTTCTGAGTTCCCAATCACAGCTTTCACAAGGGGGGCGGGGGGAGAGACTCCAAATAAGACTCCTGCTTCCCCCCCCCCCCCCCCCCC
>SJYA01001512.1:1481905-1517683 GCA_006410615.1 Neotragus moschatus
CCCAGATATAACAAGAAAAAAAACGAGAGGACTTAGCAATATAAGAATGAAAGAATTGGCATTACTATAGATTTTCCAGATATTAAAAGTATTATAAATGAATATTAAAAAAAAAATTTAAGAAACTCAGCAACTTAGTTGAACAAATGCCTTAAAAATACAAACTTCTAAGGATCATTCAATAAAAAATTGAGCTCTTAGGAAAGACTTTTTATAACTGATTTTGCAGGTAAAATTTTCCCATAAATTAAACTTCACAGAAACAGGGCTTCACTGATGAATTATACAAAATATTTCGAGAAGAAATAACAAAATTTAAGCAACAGTTTTCTAAAACTTAAAAATATGAATACTTTCAAATGTATTCCACAAGGTCAGTATTACCCTAGAACAAAAATTGAAGAGGAAAAACAAATTATTATGTCCCATGAAATATAGATGAAAAAATATTAAAAAATGTATTAGAAAATCAAATCCAACTGAGTGGGATTGTCCTAGAAATGCTAGATATATTTAACATGTTTCAGTTCAGTTCAGTCACTCAGTCGTGTTCGACTCTTTGCAACCCCATGAACCTCAGCACATCAGGCCTCCCTGTCCATCACCAACTCCCGGAGTTCACTCAGACTCACATCCATCGAGTCAGTGATGCCATCCAGCCATCTCATCCTCTGTCATCCCCTTCTCCTCCTGCCCCCAATCCCTCCTAGCATCAGAGTCTTTTNGACAGGAGAGAAGTGGATTCAGTCCCTGGGTTGGGACAATCCTCTGGAGGCAGGCATGGCAATCCACTCCAGTATTCCCGCCTGGAGAATCCCATGGGCAGAGGAGCCTGGTGGGCTACAGTCATGGGGTCACAAAGAGTAGGACACAACTGAAGCATGCACACACACCCATGAATACAACTTACTAATGGAGGGATATCAGTGAGGTCACTTTGTATTGAAAACAATTTTAAGTGCAGTTTCCAAGGAGCTGGAGCTGTTAAAGAGGGAGTATCTTGTATGGAGACTGAGGAGTGAGCCATAAATTATTAGAGCTTTTGAGATAAATGTGTAGATGTGACTTTGCCAGGAAATGATCAAAACTGACTTTTCCTCTCTGTAAGGCAAAAAGAGAGTTAAGATGAAAGAGACACTAGTCTGGGATTAGATGTGAATACCCACTGGGAAGCCTAGGTAATTATGTGATTAAAAAATGAACCCTCATGTCTCCAAGTTTTGGCTCACGTGACAGAGGGAAGAGTCTAGCAACTCAGATGCTTTCTTTAGGGATGGTTAAGATGAGCAAGGGCTTCTCTGGTGGCTCAGCAGTTAAGAATCCACCTGCCAATGCAGGAGATGAGGATTCAATCCCTGGGTTTGGAAGATCCCCTGGAGGAGGGCATGGCATCCCATTCCAGTGTTCTCGCCTGGAGAATCCCGTAGACGGAGGAGACTGGTGGGCCACAGTTCATAGGGTTGCAAAGAGTCAGACATGACTGAAGCAACTTAGCACGTGCACACAAGATGAGCAAGCCTGCAGAATTACCAAGGGAAGACTTATGGTAGGGCTCATTGTATGGCCTAAACTAAAGGAATATTTCTAGAACAGGTTGTATTTAGAGTGATATCCAGAGAACTGTTGCATTTCAAAGATTTTTAAAATTCTGCCCATTGCTTCCTTTGCTTTGTAAGCCCCATTTTCTTTTTCTACATTTACCAGCTGGGAGGAAAGTCCTTTGAAAACAAAAGGGGTTTTGTGTGCTCATTTCAGAAAGGTTGATAGAGAAGCTGAGAAACTGGGCCCAGGGATCATGGGGGAGCAGACAGAGGGAGTGGCCTGAGCACAGATGCCACCCAAGTTGGACCATGGAGGGCGGCTGACCCTACTAGACTTTCACTCCATCTTGTCTCTAAAATAAAGCTGAATGTGGACGATAAGGCCAGTAACGTGACATTTGCTTAAAAGGAGGAGGAGAGCATTCATGTGTTTCAGAGAGAGTAAAAATACAGCTGTAATTAAAGTCAATAGGATATTTGATTAAGGAAGCAAGCGATTGTTAGTTTAAGGTGTGTGTACTGGAGCTGTCAGTACAATGGACACATTTATCAATATTTGTTCCTGCTGATTGCCTTGCATCTCTGGGTCTTAAATGTCCACATCTCTGTTGGCGGCACAGGAACCCTGATTGGTAGTAGGAAGAGAGTTCAAGGGAGACCTCGGCTCTGGGGAGGAAGCTGTGGGTTAGGGGGGACGGGTACTCTGGGTTTGGAGCCAGGGCCAAGCAAGGAACATTCTATATGCCGGGAACACAGTGGGAAACAAAACAGAAACTCTCCTGCTAGAGCCCACCGCTTGCCAAAGGGGAAGGAAGCATCGTGATACCTTAGGTCCTGGTTCTCCCATGTAGACCCCCCGGGCCCCTGAGCTAGTCATTGTGCCCGTCAGCTTGTGTGAGTGGAGGAGGACCTGGAAGGATGGACACCGACGAGGGTAGGTGTCTCTGTTTCCCCCTTGTGATTGTGGGCTGAGCTGTAGATGTGGAGGAGGGAGATCTGGAGAGANACCTTAGGTCCTGGTTCTCCCATGTAGACCCCCCGGGCCCCTGAGCTAGTCATTGTGCCCGTCAGCTTGTGTGAGTGGAGGAGGACCTGGAAGGATGGACACCGACGAGGGTAGGTGTCTCTGTTTCCCCCTTGTGATTGTGGGCTGAGCTGTAGATGTGGAGGAGGGAGATCTGGAGAGACCCCATCACAGGCCACAGGTGCGGGCTGGGTTTCCCCAGCAAGGGCTCAGCATGCCTGCCTCCCACCCTCCCAGGGAAGAGCCTCTGTTTGCCTCCTCCATTTTTCATACCCCCTCAGCATCCTAGCAGGAGAGCAGCTGCGCCTGCGGGGCTTGTCTCAGGACCCTCTCTGCCACTCTCTCTCACACACACATACACACATATGTACGTATATCAACTTTATTGAGATAAAATGTGTGAATTTAAGGTCTGCAGTGTGATGATTTAAGCACATATTGTGAAATGCTTACCACAATAAAGTTAGTTAACATGTTCATCAGCTCACATCGTTTGTGCGTGGTGAGAGCTCTCCTAGCAATTTTCAGATATATAGTATATTAATATTAAACAGAGTCACCATTTTGTACATTAGATGACCAGAACTTATTCATCTTCTAACCGGAATGTTGTGCCCTTTGACCTCTTTCACCCATCCCACACCACATGTCTGTGGTAACCACCGCCCACCACTTTGTTTCTATGTGTTCAGTTGTTTTACATTCCATACGTAAGGAAGATCATGCATCTTCTCCTGACTACTTCTTTCACTTAGCATACTGTCCTCAGGGCTCATTCATACTGCTGTAAATGGCAGGATTTCCTTTTTTTTTTTTTTTTTTGTAGCTGACTAATTTTTCATTGTGTTTGTATGTGTAAATCGCTGTGATATTGTGATTTATCGAATATATATACACACACACACATCGCTGGCCCTTGAACAACCCAAGTTTGAACTGTGAGGCTCTTCTCTTTTTTAAAGATTTATTTAATTTTGGATGCACTGGGTCTTCGTTGCTGCGGGTGGGCTTTCTCTAGTTGCAGGATTCAGGGGCTCCTCTTCGTTCTGTTGCGCAGACTTCTCATTGTGGTGGCCTCTCTAGCGGAGCAGAGGCTCAGTGCTGGCTCAGTAGTTGTGCACGGACTTGGTTGCTTCTCAGCCCGTGGGATCTTCCCGGACCAGAGATAGGATTCTTGTTTCCTGCATTGGCAGGCGGACTCTTAGCCACTAGACCACAGGGGAAGCTCTGAGGCTCCTCTTATACACAGACTCTTTTCACTTCATGCACACTACAGTAGCACATGAGGTTGGTTAAATCCACAGATACAGAACCAAGACTGCAGAAACCGCCTGTAAAGTTATACTTGGATTTTCTGCTGTTCGGGTGGTTGGCATCCCTAACCCCTAAAGTGTTCCAGGGTCAACGGTATCTGGCCTTCATCCCATTCTGACACCGGAACGCCTAAAACTCTTGGAATTTCCTGACAAAAGCCGTACAGGTGATTTTGTTCTGTTAATGAGGTTAATGAGTGCCTTTCGGAAAGCACTTCAAGGAGGGCTGGGTGCCCATGAAGCAAGTGTTGGAGGTCTCAGCCCCCACTTCCAACCTCTGGAGGGGAGAGAGGTTGGCGATCCAGTAGCCTAGGGCCAGTGATGTAATCACTCATGCCTGCATCAGGAAGGTTCCAGAATACAGAGAGCCTCCTCATGGAGGGTTTGCAGAGAGCAGAGCACGTTGGAGAGAGCAGGGAAGCTCCTTCCCACACACCTTGCCCTCTGCGTCTTCCATCTGGCTGTTTCTGAGTTATCTCCTTATATAATAAACCGGTAATCTAGTGAGTAAGATGTTTCTCTGAGTTCTCAGAGTTGCCCTAGCAAATTAATCCAGCCTAAAGAGGGTGTGCTTAGAGTGTCCAATTTGTGCCATGCCCAATAGTGGCACAAGTGACAACCTAGACTGGTGATTGGCATCTGAAGCTGGTGTAGAGGAGTGAGTCTTGCGGGGCTTGACTGTGGAATTTGATGCTGTCTCTGGGTAGACAGTATTTGNCAGCCTAAAGAGGGTGTGCTTAGAGTGTCCAATTTGTGCCATGCCCAATAGTGGCACAAGTGACAACCTAGACTGGTGATTGGCATCTGAAGCTGGTGTAGAGGAGTGAGTCTTGCGGGGCTTGACTGTGGAATTTGATGCTGTCTCTGGGTAGACAGTATTTGGAGTTGAACTGTAGGACACCTCACTGATGTCAGAGAGTTGCTCGGCGCTGGTGGGGACTCTCCCATAGGAGTTGGGTGCAGAGCCCCACTAATCACATTTTCTTTATTCTGCTGAAAACTCTGCCTCTGTGCACCGGTGCTGAGTCAAATCTGGGAGACACAGTTTTGGGTGAAGTGTTGATAGAAAAGAATAGATTTATGGCTTTGCCAGGCAAAGGGAGAAACAGTGGGCTCGTGCCCCTCAAAAACTGTACATCCCAACCTGGGAGGATTTGGTGAGGAGTTTTATAGCGATGGTTTGAGGGCGGGGTTGCTGATAATACCAGTGTATCTGCAGGGTCTGCACTCAGTTAATCAGGTCTCAAATAGCCTCCTCCTAATCAGCTTCTCCGGTTCCTCTGATCTGGCCTTTGGTGGTCTCTCAGTAAGCTTCTCTGGTTCCTTTACCCTGGCTTCAGGTGGTCTTATCTGGCAAGAACGCTGCCCCCTTTCATTTGTTGACTCTTAGTTCTGTGGAGAGCGCAGTGTTAGGTGTATCCCTGAGGGGAACCAGGACCCTGCCCCAAGGCTGCATTATTGTGTCTGGGCTATAGCTCCCCTGTCTCTGCCTCCCTTCCCTTCCCAGATTAGCAACTGTTTGAGCCTGCCCTTTGGAACTCCTGGAAGGTTGCGGAGGCTGGAGTCTGTTTCCTACAAACAAGAAGTGAGGGACAGGGAGGCTTCCGTGCTTAGGAGCCCCACAGGGTCCTGCTTGGTTTCAGTTGGTTCATTACTTCAGTGCAGCAGTTCTCAGACATTTTGGTCTCAAGACCTTTGAGACTTTTAAAAACGGAGGATCCCAGAGAACTTAAGATCTTTTGGATGGTATTTACCACATTAAATGTGAAGTGTTAGTTACTCAGTCATGTATTTACCATATTCAGCATTAAAATAGAAATTTTAAAATATTTACTTCATTAAATATAAGCCCATTGCATGTCCCCTGCAAAGACTTTTTTTCCCTTAATGAAAAGTACTTGTTGTTTAGTCGCTAAGTCATGTCCGACTCTTTTGTGACCCCATGGACTGTAGCCCATCAGGTTCCTCTGTTCATGTGATTTCCTAGGCAAGAGTACTGGAGTGAGTTCCCATTTCCTACTCCAGAGCATCTTCCCAACCCAGGTATGAAACCCGAGTCCTGTGTCTTCTGCATTTACCCCTGAGCCACCAGGGAAGGCCTTCATGAAAAATAACTGCTTTCAAAACAAATGTAGGAGAGCTTTGCATTTTTGCCCATCTCTTTACTGTCTGGTTTAATAGAAAACAGCTGGATTCTCAGCTCTGCTTCTCCATTCAATCTGTTACAGTCTGTTGCTTTGGTTGAAGTAGATAAAGCAAATCTAGCCTATACAGATAAGTGGTTTAAAACAGGAGGGGAATTTTAATCACTTTTTTGAATAATTATGCATTATTCTTTTTTTTGATAAACTCTACTTTATACTCCTAAGAGACTGAGAGTGAAAGTTTTGACCTTAAGGACATTTGACAGGGTCTCAGGAGTCTAGGCTATATTTTGAGAACCATTTCTCCGCTTGTGAGAAGCCAGAATCTTAAATCATTGATTCTCTGGAGTCAACCAATTCTTCCTCTTTTCTGAGAAGAGGAGTTTCCCTCAACCCTGCCTTCTCAGGGCCTTGTCTTGGCCTGCAAAGCTTTAGGCCTGTGCAGCAACATGCGGCTAAGCTTTGGCGGGAGGTGGCTGTTTGTTCTCCTGCCTCACAGGCCTGTGAAATTGTGACTGGGAATTTTTAGAACAACTCAGTTCAGTCACTCAGTCGTGTCTGATTCTTTGCAACCCCATTAATTGTAGCACGCCAAGCCTCCCTGTCCATCACCATCTCCCGGAGTTCACTCAAACTCACATCCATTGACTCAGTGATGCCATCCAGCCATCTCATCCTCTGTCGTCCCGCTTCTCCTCCTACCCCCAATCCCTCCCAGCATCAGAGTCTTTTCCAATGAGTCAACTCTTCGCATGAGGTGGCCAAAGTACTGGAGTTTCAGCTTTCACATCATTCCCTCCAAAAAAATCTCAGGGCTGATCTCCTTCAAAATGGACTGGTTGGATCTGCTGGCAGTCCCAGGGACTCTCAAGAGTCTTCTCCAACACCACAGTTCAAAAGCATCAGTTCTTTGGTGCTCAGCTTTCTTCATAGTCCCACTCTCACATCCATACATGACCACTGATAAAACCATAGCCTTGACTAAATGGNAGAATGGACTGGTTGGATCTCCTTGCAGTCCCAGGGACTCTCAAGAGTCTTCTCCAACACCACAGTTCAAAAGCATCAATTCTTTGGTGCTCAGCTTTCTTCATAGTCCCACTCTCACATCCATACATGACCACTGATAAAACCATAGCCTTGACTAAATGGACCTTTGTTGGGAAAGTAATGTCTCTGGCTTTTCAATATGTTATCTAGGTTGGTCATAACTTTTCTTCCAAGGAGTAAGCGTCTTTTAATTTCATGGCTGCAATCACCATCTGCAATGATTTTGGAGCCCCAAAAGATAAAGTCAGCCATTGTTTCCATTGTTTCCCCATTTATTTCCCATGAAGTGATGGGACCAGATACCATGATCTTCGTTTTCTGAATGTTGAGTTTTAAGCCAACTTTTTCACTCTCCTCTTTTACTTTCATAAAGAGGCTTTTGAGTTCCTCTTCACTTTCTGCCATAAGGGTGGTGTCATCTGCATTTCTGAGGTTATTGATATTTCTCCCAGCAATCTTGATTTCAGCTTGTGTTTCCTTTACTTTAATTTCTTTGTTTTTAAAATGTTTGATTTTGCTTCACTTACTTAATGCCATAGTTGTGGGAATTACATGTGAATATACAATGAAAATCACTTAGCTCTTGAATGTTTTTTTTTGCCAATTTTGGGGAATTTTCAGTCGTTGTTTTTCAAATACATTTTCTACATTCTTTCTCCTCTCCTTTTGGGACTATGATGACATAAATGCTAGACCTTTTGGTATTGCTCCATAAGTTATGGAGATATTGTTCCTTTTTTTCTACATTTTTCTCTCTGTTTTTCATTTTGGATAAATTCTATCGATCTGTCTTCAGGTTCAGTGACTCCTTTTCTAGTCAGGAAATTTCCTTATTTTGGCTCTTGAATTTTCCAAATCTAAAATTTCCACTTAGTTCTTTTTGTTGTTGCTGCTGTTCAATTGCAAAGTCATGTTAAACTATTTGTGGTCCCCCAGACCACGGGACACCAGGCTTCTCTGTTCTTCACTATCTCCCAGAGTTTGCTCAAATTCATGTCCATTGAGTTGATAATGCCATCCAACCATCTCATTCTCTGTTGTTCCCCTCTCCTCCTGCTTTCAGTCTTTCCCAGAATTGGAGTCTTTTCCAATGAGTCAGTTTTTCACATCAGGCAGCCAAAGTATTAAAGCTTCAACTCCGGCACCAGACCTTCCAATGAATATTGAGAGTTGATTTCCTTTGGGATTGGCTGGTTTGATCTCCTTAAAGTCCAAGGGACTCTCAATAGTCTTCTCCAGCACCACAATTCAAAAGCATCAGTTCTTTGGAGCTTAGCCTTTATGGTCTGACTCTCACATCCATATATGACTAGTGGAAAAACCATAGCTTTGATTAGATGGGCCATTGTTGGTAAAGTAATGTCTCTGCTTTTTAAAAATTCAATATCTATATTTGTCACAGCTTTTCTTCCAAGTAGCAAGCATCTTTTAATTTCATGGCTGCAGTCACCATCCACATTGATTCTGGAGCCCAAGAAAATAAAGTTTGTCACTACTTCAACTCTTTTCCCTTCTGTTTGCCATAAAGTGATGGGAGCAGATGCCTCGATCTTAGTTTTTTTCATATTGAGTTTTAAATCAACTTTTTCACTCTCTACTTTTACCCTCCAATGGACCACGTTTTGTTGGAACATGGTCCTTTGGAGAAATGAATGGGAAACCACTTCAGGATTCCTGCNTCACAGTACTTACACATTCAGTTGTAAGTACTGAATTAAATGAGATCATGCATGTATGCCAAGTCTTAATACCTGGCACAGAGTGGACACTCAGTGATGGGTGGATATCAGTGGATGGGTGGATATCAGTATAGGATGGACTTTTCTTGAAGGACAGTCTTCTTCCTGTCAGCATCTTGACCTTGACAGCTTCCTTTGACTTTTCCTTTGCTAGCATCATTTTTTTCTGTCCACAAACTGACTGGAAGGATTTTTCTCAGCTCTGTCCTTCTGTTTTACATCTTTAACTTTTCCTCGGACGTTTCACCCATTTCCAAGGTTTCAGCCACTTTTAGATGGCTAGTGTCTAAATTTTTCCTGAGCTCCAGACGAGTACGTCCAGTTTTCTCTGTGTTAGTGCCTGGATGCACAAAGGAATCTTGAACTCAGAACATACATACAAAACCGTAGTTATTATCCTTCCCACTTCCTTCCTCAAAGCCATTCTTCTAGTAGGTCCTCTCTCCTGTACTCCTCTGCCACCTCTCGGTTCTGTTTCCTCTGTCCATTTTTGAACACGGGCCGAACTGCATTGTGTTTTCAGCTCTAGGACCACAGTCTAGTTTCTTCTCCCAGGCCTTCCAGTAAATAATGACAACAAAACTATGACAGTGATAAAAGTACCGTGACAACAACCATTTGTTGAGTGTCCAACAGGCTAGGCAGTATCATACCACCCTAAGCCTGGGTGAGGTGGGACCCTGCTCTGAGCTCATGTTTTAGAGGCCCTGTTCTCCTCCTCCTCAGGGCTAAGGGAGCATTCCCGTCCGGAGCCCACCCTGCACCCTCAGCTCATGCTCTGGATACTTGAGACTTCAGAGTTCCCCTGCTTAGATTATGCTGAGCTTCCTTCCAAAAACGGCATGTAGGCCCTTTTACCAGCTCTGTCTTTGGCAAGGCACCCACAAGAATGTGCATCTCTGGGCTTGAGGCCTGGCCACAGGGCAGCTGTATGTGTGGTCTGTGATCTGAGATTTGCCTGCAGCCTGGGATGTCCATATCTGTGCCCATGAGACCTCTCCCGGGGCAGGACAGAGCCAGGGGTGGAACAGAAGGGGCTTGGGCCAGGGGCCTTGAGAAGTGCTGAGAAGGTTAGGCTGGCCCTGGGCAATCAGGAATGTTTCTGATGTATTAATAGCTTCTTCTCTAATCATCATAATTCTCAATGTACATTATATTACTTCTGTATTTCTAGATGAATCAAATGAAAATTGAAGAGGTTAAAAACTTAGCGCACAGGTTGTAGTTGACAGAGCCTGAATCTGACCCAGATTAGTTTGCCTCCAAAATTTTTATTCTATGATATTTGTACTTTTTACCCATTTTCTACATTGTAGCCAGTTCCATTTGTATGGAAAATGTCTAATATCACATTATTCCCTTAAAAATCTTTTATTAGCTCTCATTTTCAGTTGGCCAAGACCAGTCTCTCTGGTGTTATATGCAAGATCCTTTAAAACCTGGCTCAAATCTACTTTGTCAAACTCATTTCTCACCAGTCTTCCCGCTGTGACTCCGTGGGTCATGACTGAGCTTGGACTGTTCCATAAATCCACTCGCCTTTGTACTCGCAATCTCAGCTGGGTAGTCCTTTTCCTCACTTGACTGACCACCAAGTCTCATACTGTCCCCTCCATTTCAGGACCAGGTGAGTATCACCTTGTCCGTGAAGATACTTGAATTTTTCTAGGTAGGATCTCTCCTGCCCTATTGTACTTCTATAATTGTGTATACCTTAATACAAGTGCATGTTGCCTTGTACCTGTGTTAGCCCTCAGTGAGAGTTCCAAGAGTTCCTTGGTAGGAACTCTCATTCGTCATTACACGCCTAACACTTCATATCGAACCTGGATGCCTATAGGCTACATAAATATTAAAATCTTTTTGTTACTAAAAATCTTCTCTAAAATTATTAGCCAGTGAGAAATACAAATTTTAGTTCTAATAGTTGTGTTGATTTGCTGATAGGCTGGTTTTACAGGCATTTTGATGTCAAAACTGGAAATTTCTATTTCACAGAAAAATGTAACTTTACATTTAATCCCACCATTTTGCTGTCACGACATTTACATGTTGAGAGGTTATTATAATAAATGTATAATGTATTCTTTGTGAGCTTTAATAGGCTAGTAAGTTCTGAATAGAATCTAGAGAGATCACAGTTCTGTCTCAAAGTGATTAGTTTTGTTTTTTAAGTTACCTTTTTAAAAATATATATGTTTCTGAATGATGTTTATACCACAAACTTACTGTTTTTCAAGAGGTAATTACACATTTGCATAAATTATCAGCTCATAATAATATGGTATATATTGTCTAGCTCATTTTCCTTCTTCCCTAAGATTTGAGTATTCAGGTTAGAAATCTTCCTTGTTATGTTGGAGCATTTTCATCATGAAAAAAAATGTGGTATTTAACAAAATATATGTGGTTCCATGTAACAGGGCAGTGCAGAGCAATTCTCCTAGGGTATGTTTCATTCTGTTAGCATATTTACACTTGATTATAAGAAAACATGCCACAGAAAGAAGCAAGATTAATTTAGACTGACTACATGTGACTACAGTAACTATACTTTAGAGTCATAAGCAAGCCTATTTTCAGTCCAAAAGATTTGGGGGAAAAGAAGGAATTCAGTAAGTGTTTGAAAGATGCTAAGGAAATGTCTTTGGGGAAAGGGAAACTATTCTGGGAATATTGTCTGCTTTTGATAAAGTGGGAAAAGTGGTGACTTAATAGAAGGGATGAAGTTAGCCCAGAGGAAGGTCGGGAAGGATTAGATTGAAGCTGTTTCTGGAAACATGGCCTTCCAGGATTCTAGGCCAAAGCTTTGAAGAGAGGGGAGTGGGCGTTTATGCACAGGTAGGAGAGGGCTAGCTTCACTTCCTCTCTGTTTCTAAAGGTAGTCTATTTTATTATTGAAAGATTTTCAAATGTTGAAACATATAAATAATAAAGCCCAAACCATCCATGTTCCCAAAAGACAGAGACAAATTCTAGAGGAGTTTTGAGCAGTTTCTTTCCAGCCTCTCTCCTCCACTCACTCGTATGGGTATATGCTTTAATGCAAGTGTAGGACCTTGTTGTGACACATTTTCTCCATTGCATTCTCATTTTAATTTCTTTGACATTTTCAAAGCATTTTCCTGTGTTAATAAAAACTTTTCGAGATATTTTAAGTTATTCCATTTCAGAGAGATGCTAGAATTTATTTAGGCTTATTTACTTTATAAATAAAACTACAGATAAATCTTTGCACCTGAGATTTTGCTAGATCTCCGGTTTCTTTACAAAAGGTTAATAGGAAAAGAAAATCCTAGGTCAAAGCATGTTAATATTTTTTAGTGTGTTTTTTTAATTGGAGTATAATTGCTTTACAACATAGTGTTAGTTTCTGCTGTACAACAAGGTGAATGAGCCATATGTATACATCTCTCTCCCCTCTCGAGCCTCCCTCCCACCACCCCCTTATCCTAGCTCTAGAGGTCATCACAGAGCTCTGAGCTGAGCTCCCTGTGCCATACAGCAGCTTCCCATTAGCTATCTATTTTACACGTGGCTGGAGAAGGAAATGGCAACTCACTCCAATATTCTTGCCTGGAGAATTCCATGGACAGAGGAACCTGGCGGGCTGCAGTCCATGGGATCGCAGAGTCGGACACAACTGAGCGACTTTGACTCACTTCGCTTACACATGGTAGTGTATATATGTCAGTGCTCCTGTCTCAATTCGTCCCACCCTCTCATTACCCTGAAGCATACTAGTATTTTTAAGTTCTTGAGATACTTTTAAAGATTGTTTTAGATGTCAGAATTAAAGAATAAAATCTTTCCATGGTGCCACAGACAGTGATTATATGAGGAACTGAGAAGTGTATTGATGCAGGTGAGGAGGATTTATAAGTGGAAAGACGTAAAATTTCACGTGTGAGTGATCGATGTGGGAGAGAATGTGAGGAAGTATAAGGATGGCTTGACCATGGACAGAAGGAAGGGAGTTTCCTTATGAAGGGTGCTTCACAGTCTTGCCGTGTGTGAAACGCACAAGGTTTGAGAGTTAAATGGTAACCACTCACCTCACATGCTGCCACAGAGTTTGAGTTCAGGGGTCCGTGGCTGCTGTAGTCCTCGTTCAAGAGTAAGATTTCCTCCCTTCCACCTCCCTCATCAGTAAATATCGATGGTGTTCATTTCTTCTCATTGGATTGGTGAGTGGCTCAGATGAGATTGTGTGCCTAAGCCCTTAGCCTGGTGCATGGCACAATTTTGACATCCACTGCCACCCTCCCTTATATTAGTTAGGAATCCTATAGTTGAAAGTGACAGAACATGGAATTCAAAGAAAAAATAGCCAGTATGCTATATCCAGCACAAAGTCTTGTATCCAATAGAATGGGAATACCACCTGATTTTTTTTTTCTGGATGAATGAATAAACAAATAAATAGGAAATGCCTAAGAAGTGTTAACAATAAGTCCATTTAAAGATTGCTTGAGCTTATAAAGATAAACAAGTCCAGTTAAAAAAAAAAAAAAGACCAAATCAAGTGGTATTCCCATTCCGTTGGATACAAGACTTTGTGCTGGACATAGCCTATCCTTTAGTGTTTCTCCTCTTGATTACACAGAACTTGTGTCTTTTGGTAGAAGTAGTAGTATTGATAATCTTAGATTGCAGGTGAAAATACCTAGCCACGTTTAATTGTTTTCAAAAATAAACTATGGGGATATAATATACAGCATGGTGACTGTAACAATACTGTATAATGTATTTGAAGGTTACTAAGAGAGTAGATCTTCAAGGAAGGAAAAATTTTTAACTATGTGAGGTGATTCTTGTTAGCTAAACTTACTGTGGTAGTTATTTTATAACACATACATGTATCAAGTCATTTTGTTGTAGGCATTAAACTGGCACAATGTTATATATAACATATGTCTTTAAGTCATGGTATTTTTTTTCAAAATGGAAAATTTACATCTTCTTGGCCTATTGTGTTTTATATTTTTGAAAATATTGCAAGAATATTAGATGGAAACTTTAAAATGAAAAAGGCAAACCCATTTCCCTATGACAATAGTATTACAAAATGTTTTCGTCTTTATGTTGCTTTCTATTCCTTTACAGCTTATTTTTTAAATTAGATGTATTAAATAGCAAGGATAAAAATCTAGATGGAATTTAAAACTTTTCAGGTGATTGATAACCTACTTGACCACCTGCAGTTGTCCTCGCATTACAAAAGCAAACCTATTAGCACAGTGATGCCCACCAGGTGAATGGAGGTTTGCTTCAGGAGCAGGAACAGTAGGTGTAATTGCTAAAAAGAACATTTGGACTGTAGCTATAAGTGCCAGGAAGGAAATGAGTTCCGTATTTAATATTTTCTCTGTGTGTGTATATATACACTCACCTTTTTGAGCTGAACAGGAGAAGGAAATACTGTGATGTCCATTTGTGTGAGGAGCTTAGTGACTTTGTGGCTTTGTAAATATTTTCTTCAGATTTACTGATGACCATTCTGACTAGTGTGAGCTAACACCTCATTGTAGTTTTGATTTGAATTTCTCCAATAGTTAGTGATGTTGAGTATCTTTTCGTGTGCCTCTTAACCATCTGTCTTCTTTAGAGAAATGTCTATTGAGGTCTTCCGTCCAATTTTTGATTGGATTGTTTTTTTGATGTTGAGCTGCATGAGACTATTTATATATTTTGGAGATTAAGCCCCTGTCAGCTGCTGCTTTTGTAGATATTTTCTCCAGTTCTGAGAATTGTCTTTTCGTTTTGTTATGATTTCCTTTGCTGTGCAAAAGCTTTTAAGTAAGGGTAGAGTGAGTTGGGGGCTTCCCTGGAGGCTCAGATGATAAAGAATCTGCCTGCAATGCAGTAGGCCCGGGTTTGATGCCAGGGTTGGGAAGATCCCCTGGAGGAGGGCATGGCAACCCACTCTAGTATTCATGTTTGGAGAATTTTATGGACGGAGGAGCCTGGTGGGCTACAGTCCGTGGGCCACACAGAGTCAGACATGACTGACACTACTAAGCAGCAGCAGGATGAACTGGGAGATTGGGACTGACATATACACATTACTGGGTATAGAACGAATAAATAAGGAGAACCTACTGTAGAGCACAGGGAATGCTATGATCTGAAGCGACCTAAATGGGAAGGAAATCCAAAAAAGATATGTGTATGCATATATCTGATTCACTTTGCTGAAATAACAGAAATAACAAAACGTTGTAAAGCAACTATACTTCAATAAAATTTTTAAAAATATTTTCTTCAGATTATATCCATCTACTCTAGAGTTATTATCTCAAAATTAATACGAATATAAAATATTAATACAAAGAAAATGAAAGCTCCTCCATGCCATTGTCTGGACATACCCATCATCAGCATTCAGCCCAGCTCTTTCTTAGGTAGCACCCTAATTGATTTTCATAGCTGTCTCTCTCTGAAGTGTTTGGATTTTGTAATGTACATGTAAGCCGATTATAATGAAATATAAAAAAGGTATGTTTGGGGAGAAAGTAGGAGCACAGCTGTGGGCTTCCCAGGTGGCACAGTGGTAAAGAATCTGCCTGCCAGTGTAGGAGACACACGGGACAGGGATTCGATACCTGGATGGGGAAGACCCCCTGGAGTAGGGAGTGGCAACCCACTCTAGCATTCATGCCTGGAAAACTCTGTGGACGGAGGAGCCTGGCAGGCTGCAGTCCACAGGGTCACGAAGAGTCAAGAGATGACTGAGCAACTGAGCACACAGACGTGAATGTAACTGTGTGATTTAGGATGTTCTAAAAAGTCGTATTGAAATATAGTTGATTTACAATGTTAGTTTCAAGTGAAGAGCAGAATGATTCAGGTATACATCTATATATTGTTTTGCAGATGCTTTTCCCTTATAGATTATTACAAGACAGTATAGTTCCCTGTGCTATACAATAGAACTTTGTTGATTATCTATTTAAGATTTTTTTAACAGTGTATCGTGTAAAATTATGCACATTCAACCCTTCCCAATATACAGAAAATAGCAGTTTCATATGTTCTACTTAATAATTGCAATAGGCTTGCCAAGGCATCTCAAAATCCTGCAGAAGTGGGATTTTATGTTGCTCACAGTTGTGTCCCTCAGACCCAGAACAGTTCCTGAAGGAGGAATCTAATCTTTGTTGTTCAATATAGAGGTTATTAATGAAGATAATTTCATTAAACTAGGAATGGAAATAGAAATAAAAGAGAAACAATTTAACTGCACTGCAGAAAAAAAATCAAGGAACCAGTTCAGTTCCAGTTGGCTCCGTGAATTGACTCTGGCAAAAGCTTAGTCAATGAAAATTCATCAGTGTTGATGCAAACTGTTGAAAGCATCAGAATTCATAAACACAAATAATAACATCTCGAATGTCACAACAGGGGGCTGAAAACCTTCTGTACTCAAACTAGGAAAAGTGATGGCTGTCATTGAACCCAGCAGTTAGATCCCAAACTGGATGTATCCCATTCATCCAAACTGTGTGTACCTTTTCATAACTGAATTCCAGCCATCAAATGTGACGCATTGTTCCATGAATGACCTGCACAGTAAGATAACTTAGTTATTCAATACCCATCCCATTCTGGTGGGCACCTGGATTGTTCTTGGTAGAGCAGTGTGGCATACACCACAGGCAATGGGGAGTTGTCTGCTGGCAGAGACCAGAGAACAGGGGTTTTGAAGACAGATGGTCTAAATTTAAATCACAGCTCTAATAAGTCAGAGAAGAAGAAATAGCATATGACATCCCTTATATGTGGACTCTAGTAAGGAAGGATTCACATGAACTTAGAAAGAGACTCACAGGCTTAGAAAACAAACTTATGGTTGCTGGTGAGAAGGGATGACAGGAAGGGATGGGGAGCTGGGGAGTTGGATGGACTTGTACACTCTGTTGTATGTAAAATGGATCACCAAAAAGAAGCTACTGTGTAGCACAGGGAACTCTGTTCAATGTTACTCGGCAGCCTAGATGGGAGGGGAGTTTGGGGGAGAATGGATACAGGTGTATGCGCCGCCGAGTCCTTTTCCTGTTCACCTGAAACCACAACACTCTTAATTAGTTGTTATACCCTGATAGAAAATAAAAAGTTGAAGAAAACACTTGTTTAAAAAATATTTAAATTACAGCCCTGTCATTTATAAACATGTGACCTTGGACAGGTAAGCCAACCTTTGTTTTGTTGACAGTTAAATCTCTTCATAATAAGATAGTATGATAACATGAACAAGTACTTGGGACTTACAGGTCACTGATGTCCCATCAGAGCTGTGGTTATATGTGAAGGAATCCAGAAAGTTATTCAGTAAATGGCTTTGGTCATAGAATCCCAGAATTATAGAGCCTCAGCAGACCTCAGAAATCTAAGGTATCTTTTTGTTACATCCCAGGCAGTGCATCAAAAAAAAAGTCAGCCTAAAATTTGCAAATGTATTTGGTGTTACAGGAAGCTCATTTTTGTGTTCATATAAAAGGTAATATTTGATAAATCTAACTTCCCCCATTCACCTATTTGAATTTCCCTTTGTCCATTGTTATCTTGGCCCAATAAAGCTGGTCTGTGAACTGTGAAAACACAGTTAAAGAAATAGGCTTAGTTTCCTCGCCATGACCAGACACTGTCGCGGGATGATGTCTTCCTTGTGCGTGGGCAGAGCTGCTAATTCTTCTTCTTTAAATAATGACATGCCAGGGCATGAAACCTGGGGCCACCGTCTTTATTCAATTAGGCAAGCATGAACTTGCACATGCCCATGCATAAAGAATAATCACTTCGCGTAACTGAATGTTGGTTTTGGTGTGCCTATTCCCCAATGAGGCAGCATCTAGAAGGATCAAAAGGCGATTTATTCCAAAACAGTCTGTGCAAAGGGGCCTGAGTGTGTGCCACGTTGCATTTTCATTACACATTTCATCCTGAGACTCGATTAACAAGCCTGTTATTTTTTTAATTAAAATCACTTAAAAAAAATTAAGGCAGAAGGATTTTTATGATACCAGAGAGCAAGCCGTGTAATCAGCTGGGCCCACACATGTTCATTTCCTGTTATAGTCCTGATCTGAGGCTCATGATACTAGCCTAGGGAATTGCTGGGGCTGAGAGGCCGTGAATCCTGAGGAGATGTGTCAACCCCCTCAGCACACACCCATCGAAACACCCCCCACATGCAACCTCCTTTTCTCTCTCTCTCGCTTCAGGGCTCAGTGTAACATTGCTTCAAAGCTTTTCATCCTACTGGGACTGAGCCCAGCCAGGGAACCCGGCCTCTTCTCTGACACACAGAAGTTTCTGCCTTGTTGGCCAGTTCCTTTCGCCTGAAAGCAGAAGCTCTTAACTTGGGATCGATGCAGAGTTAGAGTCTGGGGGGACCTATGTATGTGCTCAGTCATGTCCGACTCTTTGTGACCCTACGTATGGACTGTAGCCCACCGGGATCCTCTGTTCATGGTGTTCCCTGGGCAAGATCACTAGAGTGGGTTTCCATGTCCTTTTCCAGGGGATTTTCCCGACCAGGAATCTAACTCTTTATCTCCTGCATTGCAGGTGGATTCTTTACCACTGAGCCATCAGGAAAGCCCAGGGGAAGAGGGAGAACTATGAATCCCCTGAAATGATTCGTATACTTATCTAGGAAGAGGATCTTTTTGTGTTCATGATTGAGAAAAGATTAAGAAACGGAACTATTCTAGCTTTGCTCTCATCTTTTGACACCAAAGGGTGTTGGAAGAAACTTGGTCTTGGGAGTGAGATGGATTTCTGTTCAGATTGTTTCCAGTAGATTTTAGCTGTGTAACCTTGGGCAGGCTATCAAATCTCTCTGAAACTCTATTTTCTCAAATATAAAACAAGGGTCAGAATGCCCATTTTAAGGACTTTTGGACTTTGAGGGAGAGGGAGAGGGGGGGAAGGTTTGGGAGAATGGCACTGAAACGTGTGCTGTCGTGTGAGAAATCGTCGGTCTATATTCGGTTCAGGATACAGGATGCTTGGGACTGGTGCACAGGGATGATCCAGAGGGTTGGTGTGGAGTGGGAGGTGGGGGGGAGTTCGGGATTGGGAACTCATGTACACCTGAGATAAAAAAATTAAAAATTAAAAATAAAAAAAAATAAGGTTGAAGTGACTGGTAGGTTTAATAGCAAAATAATAAGTAATTTTTATTCTTTCTCCTTCTATGCATAAAATGAAAGAAAGTATCTGTTCTATCTTGTTTCTTGTTGGGTCTTTTCATGACAGTGCCTTGCACATAGCAGACTCTCAAGTGCTGGTTGGATGGATAACTGGATGGATGGAGTGCCTTGGTTTGGTACCCAGATGAACTCACTCTGTCTGTATCTTTAAAGCACTGATTTTCTAAAAGAAATCTTGGTGCTAGAATTGGCCTTGCTTAGACCCTCGCAATGGCACCCCACTCCAGTACTCTTGCCTGGCAAATCCCATGGACGGAGGAGCCTGGTAGGCTGCAGTCCATGGGGTCGTGAAGAGTCAGACAGGACTGAGCGACTTCACTTTCACTTTTCACTTTCATGCATTGGAGAAGGAAATGGCAACCCACTCCAGTGTTCTTGCCTGGAGAATCCCAGGGACGGGGGAGCCTGGTGGGCTGCCGTCTCTGGGGTTGCACAGAGTCAAACATGACTGAAGCGACTTAGCAGCAGCAGCAGCAGCATGAAGGGAATCCTCTTTATTACCCACTTGTCCCTTTAGAATTCTATTTCCTGCTTCTATATTGCTCCCCTTCTTCTCTCATTGATGCTTACGCCTTCTTTTTGTTGGTGGCTCAGATGGTAAAGCTTCTGCCTGCAATGCAGAGGAGCCTGGTAGGCTACAGTCCATGGGGTNTTGGTAGTAGTAGTAGTGGACCCCTCCAAGACCCATGCTCCATGTCCTATGCAAAAATCTTTCTGGATACTACAACAAGATTGGATCTTGTTATCCTGTGCTTTAAATCATGGTCTCTGCTGGGCCTTGGTCTATATCAGGGCTGGGCAAACTAGCCAGCAGTCCAAATCTGGCCTGTTGCCTGTTTTTGAAACGTAGCCATGCTCATTTATAAACATGTTGTCTAGGACAGGTTTGGGCTATAGCAGAGTTGAGTACTGAGCACAGAGATCATATGGTCTTCGATGCTTGATATAATTTTTATCAGCCTCTCTTTCCATAAAAAGTTCTCCAACCCTTGATAGACATTTTCTGTACTGGAGGATTGGTCTTAAGATACTTCTTCTGTGGACTGTGAAGCTAAGGTTTAATAGTTAAGTGTCTTGACTAAGATTGCACAACTTTAGAATTGTTAAAGTTTCAATCCAGATCTGTGTGATTCCACAGCCCATAGTTTTTCCACTAAATGATGATACTTTGCAATAAGACCAAATCCTAGCGGAACCAATTACATCTTCCAGTTCTTCCTGGTGACTATGACTGGCGTGAAACACAAGAGACATGGGTTCGATCCCTGCAGCATGAAGATCCCCTGCAGTAGGAAATGGCAACCCATTCCAGTACTGAATGCTTGGAAAATTCCACGGACAGAGAAGCCTGGCATGCTACAATCCATGGGGTTGCAAAGAGTCGGACGTGACTGAGCACAAGCGCAAGAGCGCGTTATTACTGATTCTCACTTGACTTTCACACTTCCAATTAATTTTTCCAAGCTTATAAACTGGTTATGATTAAACAACAGAAACAAAATTGGGAAAATTAGCTATTCCTGCTTTCACTTGACTGCATAGCAATGCTTGGCTTATAACCAAGACAAGCTGAAGATCATGATAATAGCGAGAAAATTATAGCCACCCAACTGGAAGTGACACTGTTGGGTAATCAAAGGTTGTACTAATGAAAAATGGTTATACTGTGAAACAATTGTCATATAAAATGGGGTACTGTAACTTTGGGTTAGTAAGGGGACAGTGAGAAGGATCAGGAAGGCAAAATGTTCTTTCTGATAGTCTGGTTTTGTTCTTTGTGGCCGGCATTAGGGGAAGTGTCTGGGTCTGTCTGCATCTGTCATGGAGCTGCTGATGGAGGATTCCACGAAAAAACTGCAGGGTGGACAGGAAGGAATCGGAGCTATAATTAACTTTCTGTTTCATTGTGTTCTACATCAGTGACGCTTTTTCCCCTAAAGACGAAATCGTGTAATCTTACCCTGTGGCTTTCACAGTCTCTAAAGTCAATGAATCTTTCAGTTTATGCTGAAAATATACAAGAGATAAAATGAGGCTGCTCTGACTTAAGTGAGGGTGGAGGAGCCTGGTAAAATTAAGTAACATTTCATTTGTTGTGCCAGTGTAACTCTGTGGGGAAATAATGGGTTGATTAAAATTCTTGGTCTGTTGTTTAATTATTTAGAGCGAATGCTTCTTACAGAAAAATACATTTCTCTTTGTAGTCCTCTTGGTTTATTCCTGATATATTTTAGTGCCTAGTTATTTTCTTCTTACGCTTCAAAATATGCAAGTAGCTCTCAAGCTTTGTCTTTGTCTTTCACTTGAGGTCAGGTACTTCTCATGGGTCCAAGCTGTTGGTGCTTTGATTGTATTTCTGCCTTGGAAGCATGTTTATTAAGTCCCATCACAAAATTTAGGTCACCCTCATGGAGACTAAAGGGCTAATTCAAAAATTGTAGGTGGAGCTTCCCTAATGGCTCAGTGGTAAAGAATCCGCCTGCCAGTGCAGATGTGGGTTTGATCCTTGGTCCAGGAGGATTCCACATGCTGGGGGGCAACAAAGCCTGTGCTCCACAATTGCTGAGCCACGCTCTAGAACCTGGGAGCTACAGCTGTGAAGCCCACGTGACGCCGCTACTGAAGCCCACTCACCTACTGCCTGTCGTTCGCAACAAAAGTAGCCACAGCGATCAGAAGCCTGCACACCATGACTAGAGAGTAGCCTCCACTTGCTTCAACAAGAGAGAAGCCCATGCAGCAATGAAGACCCAGCACAGACAGAAATAAATACGTAAAATTTTAAAAAGTTACAGCTGATTAAGAAATACTTTAGTCCAGCTCTCACATCCATACATGACTACTCTAGATGAAGACATATTATACTGGAAAGTAAAAAAATCTGTCCTTTGCACCAGAGGGAAGTGCTGTCTCTAATATCCAATCATGAACTTGATAAGCATCCGTTTATGTCCTAAATAAACAGCAGTCAGTGCCTCATGAAGGATGTTCAA
Source organism: Neotragus moschatus (assembly GCA_006410615.1). Taxonomy (NCBI): domain Eukaryota; kingdom Metazoa; phylum Chordata; class Mammalia; order Artiodactyla; family Bovidae; genus Neotragus; species Neotragus moschatus. The sequence continues at coordinate 1,503,927 of SJYA01001512.1, forward strand.
AAACATAAAGGTCCCATGGATAATTGTCTTCCAACAAATATGTAAAAAGAGTATCAATATCATTAGTGAACTGTATGGTACAATATACCCATTGTTGTTTGTTGTTTAGAGGCTAAGTTATGTCTTGACTCTTTTGCAGCCCATTGGATGGTAGCCCTCTGGGCTTCTCTGCCCATAGGATTTCTCAAGCAAGAATACTGGAATTGGTTGCCACTTCCTTTTTTGGGTGTCTTCCTGACCCAAGGATCAAACTGCATCTCCTGATTGACAGATCAGGTGGATTCTTTACCACGAACCATCTGGGAAGCCCAGTTACATTGGGTTAAAAAATTAAAGTCTCAAAACAGAAAAAAAAAAAAAAGAAACACTATGAATTGGGGAGAAATGGACAAGTGTATCAAATTTCAGTTTATATTGATGAGGCAGAGGAGTCCAGGTGATGATGCCCTCACTTGCTAGGTGGGGGAGAGGCCTGAGCAAAGGCATCAGAATCCATATAAACAGTGCTTTCTAGGGTTACACACCCTAGGTATATGGAATACAGTTAATTGTATTACTTTGGGAAAGAGCAAGGCATGCTCATGGACTGGTAAGGGACTTATCATGTGATGACTAGTTCACCAAAACAGTTGTTTGAGAGTCCTTGTGTCTGTTTTCTCTATAGCTATTTCAAGAAGGTGAGCTGCTGGTACTCTCTGATTTCTGCACAGCATTTTTGCTGTTTTTTTTCTTTTTTTTTTTCACTCCAGGTGCAGTTTCATTACTGGTCATAGTTCAGTGTATGTGTGTGGTGGCATTTGAGGGTGGGTGTACGGAGGCTTGCATCCGTCGGCTGCCAGCCTTGCTGAGCTTACAGATGGTCCTTATTTATGTGTTGCCAGGGAAAAATGCCTGCTGCCCCTCCAGTTGGCTTTGGAATCCAAGAATGTGAAGCTGGCTCAACATGCCTTGGCAGGGATACAGGTACAGTATACAATACATCTTGTTCTTACCCCAACAGGATGAGAGAAATTGACAGACCACCTTGGCACTGAAAGAGCAAATAGTTACCATTCTAAATTGTAGCTGTTTAAAGACCCCAACAGAAATTGATTGAACTGTGTAATAACCAGAGAGGATAACAGTTTTCTTGACCAGCATTTCTGTGTACAGCACTATCTTGCTGAGCATATATGGTCAGACACTAACTCTTGGAGACTCCAATATTTTTTATGACACCTAACTTTTAGGAGAGTAAGGGACTCCAAGAGAGACACCTCAAGTTCTATACCAGCTCAGATCTTATATGCATCCAACATCTGTGGTTCTGTGTCCTGAGCAATGATGGTAAGCTGGAATGATTTTGGTTTGTTTTCTAGTCAACAGTTAAGTTGGTGAATGTTTTGTTTTCAGAACGAGATTGGGAAGAAAAAAGAAATTTGGTCTAATCAGAAAAGTCGAATTGCACAAACACACCTCCTTCTCTGAGTATTTGTTCATTGTACCATAGGTAGTAAGTCCAGTTCCAAAGGTGCAGAATTGTTGGCTATATAAATACATTGACTTTTTAAAAAGGATTTTTTAAATTGGAATAAATTGCTTTATATGTTGTGTTAGTTTCTGCATACAACAAAGTAAATTGGTCATCTGTATACATATATCCCCTCCCTCTTGGACCACTCTCCACCCTAACCCCTCATTCCACGCCCTCTGGGTCATCACAGAGCACTGAGCTGAGCTTCCTGCACTTCACAGTAGCTTCCCACTAGCTATTTTACACATGGATGAAGATGTGGTAAACACACACAATAGAATATTATTCAGCTACTAAAAGGAACAGAGTGGGGCCATTCATAGAGATGTGGATGAACCTAGAGTCTGTCATACAGAGTGAAGTCAGAAAGAGAAAAGCAAGCATCATAGCTCAGCGCATATACGTAGAATCTGGAAAAATGGCACAGATAAAAGCTGACTTCTTAAGTGGTCTGGTGGCTGAGTGACAAGCGCTGTGGAGTTCAAGCTGGCAGGGGATTCTTCCAGCATGGCCATGGATTGACAGCATTGTTGGGTGTCTTTTCACATTACTGTTTCATAGTTTGCTCTTTAAGTTTGGAGAGGTCTCTAATACCTTTTCAGTGTCAGTAAATATGAAAAGAGGAAGAAAATTATGACTGTTTTCCCCTTAGCAGATTAGAATTAGAAAATGTCTATTTTAGTATGCATTGACATTAGGAATTTTTAAACATTAAAAAAGTTAAACAGATATTAAAAACTCTGCTTTTCTCCAAAGTAACTGTGAAAATGAATAGAAGTTTGTTTCAACCTGCCACTTACGTTCTCTTTTCTCTAGTATTACAGAGATTTCCCATTTAGTGTTTTTTTTTTTTTTTTTTTTAACCCTCAACCTCTGTAAGTTACAATCTCTTGTTTCCATGGGAACTTCACTGACATTGTAACCTTATAACCCTTGTAACCTCCCATTAACAAGTGAAGGTTGCTCAGTGGTGTCTGACTCTTTGCCACTCCATGGACTGTACAGTCTATTTTATTCTCCAGGCCAGAATACTGGAGTGGGTAGCCTTTCCCTTCTCCAGGAGATCTTCCCAACCCAGGAATCAAACCCAGGTCTCCCTCATTGCAGGCAGATGTTTTACCAGCGAGCCACAAGGAAAGCCCAAGAATACTGGAGTGGGTACTCTATCCCTTCTCCAGCGGATCTTTCCAACCCAGGAATCGAACTGGGATCTCCTGAATTGCAGGCAGATGTTTTTACCAACTGAGCTATCAGGGAAGCCCCTCCCCCATTAACTTTTAAGGCTTTTTTTTTTTTTTTTAGAGTTTTCTAGTCTTTATTACTTTAAGTAAAAACAGGGTTTTGTATATGAACTAACTCTGGGCTGCCCTGCATAGTCAAAAATTTCTTTTGAGTGGACACTTCAGAGATTTTGGGGGTTCAGTCCCCAATCACTGTAATAAAGCAGATATTACAGTAGAGTGAGCCACATGGATTTTACATTTTCCCAGTGCATATAAAAGTTATGTTTATACCACACTGTAGACTCTTAAATGTACAGTAGCATTATGTCTAAAAAAAAATATACATACCTGAACTAAAAACTACTTTCTTGATAAAAGAAAATGCTAACATCATCTGAGCCTTCAGCCAGCTATAGTAGTAACATTAAAGAGCACTGATTGCAGTCATTATAACAAGTAGAGTAAAAATAAAAAAGTCTCAAATATTGCAAGAATTACCAAAATGTGACACAGAGATACTATATGAGTAAATACTATTGGAAAAATGGTGCCAGTAGACCTAACTGACACACAGTTGCCACAACCCTTCAGTTTATAAAGAAACCTGATACTTGTGAAGGGCAATAAAGCTAAGCGAAATAAAATGAGGTATAGCTGTATAGATGGATTCAGGGAGTCCTAAGAAGAAGGTTTGAAATACGTGTTTTCTGGATCTGCAGTGACATTCAGCTAAAAGAGGGAGTCGTTACCCTGGATGAATCAGAATTCCAAAAATTCTTCATGGTTGCAACCCCACGCTGCATCAGACAAGGACAGATTTAATAGGGATAAATATAAAATTCACCCTGCTCTGGGGTCTCAAAGATCAATTGCCTCGGGACAGATTGGGGAAGAACAGCTTAATTGTAGCCCTTGAGAATGAGGTTTCTGCGTGAGTCAGCGTAAAATGTGCTGTGACTTAAAACTAAGATAATTTGATCTGAGAGTGTGATTAAACTTCTGTATTACTGCTTTTTGTTTGGTTGGTTTTTGGTTTGATTTTAAGCAGTAAACACACTTAATTGTCTCACACAACTAGAATTCTGGAGGTGAACAATTCCAGGTTGAAACAGGAGGGCAGTGGCCACCGAAGACTGCATTTATTTCACTCTTGCCATCTTTTTACTGTTATTATTTTTAAAAGACTTTTACAGCAGTGTTAGATTGACAGTAAAATTGAAAGGAGGGTGCAGAGATTTCCCACATACTCCCTCCCCCTACACATGCTTAGCCTCACGCATCATCACTCCCGGAATGATACTTTTTATTAAAAAAAAAAAAAAAGATGAGGCTACATTGACACGTCCTCATCACCCAGAGTCATATGTTCACCTTAGCATTATCCTCTGGGTGCTTCTGCTCACTGCTGTCAGACCACCCTTGAAGTGTTAAATTCACCGGAGGCCAGTTGAGGAGGAAAGTGTCTACGAAACTACGTTATGTGGAGAACGTTTGATGACACCCAAGGAGGTTTAGTGGGGAGAAGAGGAGATTTAGGTGGAGTTCATCACTGATCAGGTATTCTAGAAACTTAATCTGTGTGGCTCCAGGTATAATAAGGGCATACACATTGTAGGCAAGGAGGGTTTGGTTCAATTCATAAAGAATTGTATGAAAAATGAGTTGTTTTCAAGTAGAGGAGAGCTGTCCTGGGAGATGTAATGCCTTCTGGGAAACCTCATGAAAATGACTGTCTTCTTGTTTAGGTTTTTGTGAGATTGATTTTCGGATGAAAATATATTAAGATTTGTAGATTCCTGGGTAAATCATAGCTCACATTAGGAAGTACAAATATGAATAATCAACCTGTGTGTGTGTATAAAACCTCCTTTCCTGTGACAAAGCTTCATTCAGAAAGGGTGTGTGTGAACGTGCCTGTCGTGAGAAGCTGGATTCCCCTTGGCAAATTCATCCTCCATCTTCACCCACCAAAGGACTTATTTGGCCAACACATTAGAATTTCACTTCATAAAATTTACAGTAAATTACCTAACAGCAGGAAAAACCCTTTGCCAAAAACCATTTACCAGAGGCATGATACATTTTTCTTTTTAATGGTACAGAGCGGAAACTCCTTCCTAATGGCCTCCAGCTACATGGCTCCTGAGTAAGAAACGTTATCTGTAGTACATACTAGGCTACAGCAGAATAAGGCAGCAGGGGAAAGCCTGTCTGTGATCAGTCTTGTGCCTCTTTGCAGAAGCTCCTGGCGGAAGAGAGGTTTGTATCCATGGAAACGGACTCTGATGAGAAGCAGCTGCTCAATCAGATCCTGAACGCTGTGAAAGTGACGCCTTCCCTACACGAGGACCTGCAGGTGGAAGTGATGAAGGTGGGTTTGACGCACTCCCAGTTTGCGTCACTGTGATGGAAACAAATTGCTGACCCTCGTTGTTATCTTAAAGATGCCTCTATGTGGTGGTCATTTGGACTACATGATTATTATCCTTGCTTGCAGTCCTCCAGAATAATCTTGATTGTTGAACAGAAATGACAACTAAGTAAAAAGGTTTACTTGGTTTACAGATTTCAATAAATCTGTAAGAGTTTTGGCCTGAGCCTGCATATCAAATGTTGTTAAATATATTTATGCCCTTTTGAGAGAATGTATAGGAGATAGATTTATGACCTTTTGAGAAAATGTACAGGAGTAGTTCCAGCTTGGGGTAGACCTGTTCATTCTGGGCATTCTGCTTGCCTGTATATGTTAAAGCAAAGACCTAATGACGTATATTAATGCTATGTAGAAGAGTCAGTTTAAGGAAAGGATGATCATCCCTTGAAGCCATATCAGAATCACATCTTTGTTTCCATCCTCACATTCTGTGAACCTTATCTCCCTCATTCTAATTACCATCTCCCTTTGGGGGGGTGGCATCTCTCTCTTCACTTTTCCCTTTTTCCCCTCCTTTGAGAGCCACCATAATTGGGAGCCTCTTATACAGACTCAGGGGTGTGTTGTATCCCGTAAGTGAACAGTGAGTTGGGCAGAGAAGGATGGAAATCTCTAGCCGAGAATAACACCTTGGTCAGAGTAGCACAGTTGGAACCCATGAGCTGGACACAACATCTGTCCATTTCCTCCCGAGAGGAGAATGGACAGAGAATTGCGTAAGCACAGTTGGTGTCATACAGTGGTTGATTTCTTCCTAGAAATGCACTAGTGGGTTTTTGTCTTTGACAGGAGATACCAGTCTTTTACCTCTCAGTTTCTCCATTGAGAAAAGATCAGCTTCAATCATGGCATTATCTCAATGTCCTGGGTCTCACCTTAGCCCTATTGGTGGGTAATTTAGTATAGTGATTCAGACTTTGAAGCCAGCCTGTCTAAGTTTGAATACTTAATTTCTAGTTGGGCTTCCTTGAACAGATTCCTGAACCACCCTGTGCTTTGGTCTCATCCGGAGAATGGGGGAAGTAGTTCAATTCAGTCGTTCAGTCGTGTCCCACTCTGCGACCCCAAGGACTGCAGCACGCCAGGCTTCCCTGTCCATCACTAGCTCCTGGAGCTTGCTCAAAGTCATGTCCATCGAGTTGGTGATGCCATCCAACCATCTCATCCTCTGTCGTCCCCTTCTCCTGCCTTCAATTTTTCCCAGCATCAGGGTCTTTTCCAGTGAGTCAGTTCTTCACATCATGTGGCCAAAGTATTGAAGTTTAAGCTTCAGCATCAGTCCTTCCAGCCAGTGTTCAGGAATGATTTCCTTGAGGATGGACTGGTTGGATCTCCTTGCAGTCCAAGGGACTATCAAGAGTCTTCTCCAACACCACAGTTCAGAAGCATCAATTCTTTGGCACTGAACTTTCTTTATAGTCCAACTCTCACATCCATACTGGCTACTGGAAAAACCATAGCTTTGACTAGATGGACCTTTGTCGGCAAAGTAATGTCTCTGCTTTTTAACACGCTGTCTAGCTTGGTCATAGCTTTTCTTCTAAGGAACAAGCGTCTTTTAATTTCATGGCTGCAGTCACCATCTGCAGTGATTTTGGAGCACAAGAAAATAAAGTATCTCTCTGTTTCCATTGTTTCCCCATCTATTTGCCATGCAGTGATGGGACTGGATGCCATGATCTTCATTTTTTGAATGTTGAGTTTTAAGCCCTCTTGTTCAGTCTCCTCTTTCACTTTCATCAAGAGGCTCTTTAGTTCCTCTTCACTTTCTTCCATAAGGGCGGTGACATCTCTGTATCTAAGGTTATTGATATTTCACCCAGCAATCTTGATTCCAGCTTGTGCTTCATCCAACGCAAAATAAGCAGGGTGGCAATATACAGCCTTGATATACTCCTTTCCCAATTTGGAACCAGTCTGTTTTTCCATGTCCGGTTCTAACCATTGCTTCTTGACCTGCGTACAGATTTCTCAGGAGGCAGGTTAGGTGGTCAGGTAGTCCCATCTGTTCTAAGAATTTTCCACAGTTTGTTGTGATCCACACAAAGGCTTTGGGATAATCAATAAAGCAGAAGTAGACGTTTTTATGGATCCCTCTTGCTTTTTTGATGATCCAGTGGATGTTGGCAATTTGATCTCTTGTTCCTCTGCCTTTTCTAAATCCAGCTTGAACATCTGGAAGTTCATGGTTCACATACTATTCAAGCATGGCTTGGAGAATTTTGAGCATTACTTTGCTAGCATGTGAGATGAGTATAATTGTTTAGTACTTGGAACATTCTTTAGCATTGCCCTTCTTTGGTACTGAAATGAAAACTGACCTTTTCCAGTCCTGTGGTCACTGCTGAGTGTTCCAAATTTGCTGGCATATTGAGTGTAGCGCTTTCACGGCATCATCTTTTAGGATTTGAAATAGCTCAGCTGGAATTCCGCCACCTCCACCTCCACCTCATCTTCATCGGGGGGAAATAGTAGTCCCTACCTAATAGGAGGATGGTGAGGATTAAGTGGTAGTTGTAAGGAATTTGGCACAGTCAGTATCTGGCCCAAAGCAAGCTCTTTAGAAGTGCTGTTTGTTACTTCTTCTATTCCTGTTCTGCCACAACTAACTATTGCTGCTGAGTCCATCATCTCAGTGAGCGGGTCTAGGAATATTCTTATACTCAGTAAACATTGAGAATGTCTGAGCTACCCAATCTTTAAGACCTCATGGTCTTTACCTCTCTTTAATTCTGGACTGTGTGGTTTTGCCTCATCCTTTGGCACATGCTGGGCTGCTGTGCCTCCCTAGGAACCCAAGAGTAACCTCCTCTAGATTGGTTTGACTTCTCTGCTACCTTTATGCAGCCATTGAGAGAGGCAAGGCCAGCAGCCACGTCCATCACTTTTACCACTTTCAAGTTAAGTCTGTTGGTCCTTCTTCCACTAAAATATCTCCAAATACTGAAGGTTGAGCGTTGATGTCACACTAAGACACACCTCACAGATTTCATATTATTCTGAAAATTCTCCCAGGAGTATAGCTTTTCATAGAATATAGGAATTTGCATTAAAAATTAAAATGCAAACGTATCTATCCTTCTAGGAACTGTGGAGGAGCAGGGTGTTTAATGGTTATGTCAATAGAAACACCTGTTTTGAAAACATACTTGCTTTCTAATTCCAGCCCAGTGGTACCTTCTGCCAGCCTTGCTGAAGACAGGAGTTGACACATGTTAGCTCTGCTGGAAACCCTGGAAAGCCAGTCTTCATGGACTTTCTAATGACACCATACTAGACAGTGGTACTTGTAGTTAATGTCTGGAAATAGATCAGACATTGTCAGAAAAGAGGAAAACAATCATCTGGGTTGTGATTCTTCACAATTAGGTTTCCAAAACCTTTGAAAAGAAGAGCGCCTTTGGTACATGCTTGTGTTTTTAGAAACTTTTGAAGGTGAAAGTCGCTCAGTTGTGTTCAACTCTTTGCAACCCCATGGACTGCAACCTGCCAGGCTCCTCTGTCCATAGAATTCTCCAGGCCAGAATACTGAAGTGGTTAGCCGTTACTTTTTTCAGGGGATCTTCCCAACCCAGGAATTGAACTCCGGATTCCCACATTGCAGGTGGATTCTTTACCAGCTGAGCCACCAGAGAAGCCCAAAAATACTGGTGTGGGTAGTCTATCCCTTCTCCAAGGGATCTTCCTGACCCAGGGATCAAACTGGGGTCTCCTAGATTGCAGTTCGGAGATGGCAATGGCAACCCACTTCAGTACTCTTGCCTGGAAAATCTCATGGGCAGAGGAGCCTGGTAGGCTGAAGTCCATGGTGTCACTAAGAGACAGACACGACTGAGCGACTTCACTTTTACTTTTCACTTTCATGCACTGGAGAAGGAAATGACAACCTACTCCAGTGTTCTTGCCTGGAGAATCCCGGGGACGGGGGAGCCTGATGGGCTGCCATCTCTGGGGTCGCACAGAGTTGAACACGACTGAAGCGACTTAGCAGCAGCACATTGCAGTTGGATTCTTTACCAGCTGAGCTAATGTTTTAAAAACTTAAACATTAGAATTGGGAAAAATATATCAAGCTAGTTTTTTAGCATCAAATGAAACTTTGGAGAAGGTGGTCTCACCGTGAGAGCCCACAGGTGAGGGTTTCATGATCATTTCTGATTTCTGAGATTTAAATTACTTATTTGGGTATAAAGACGTATACAAATGATAGCATTTGGGGCTTAGAAATAAGTTTTATACCCTTTCTCCATGCATGAGGAATTTCTATACCAACTTCAGTCATCCTTAGATGTGAGCACCCTTCTGTCTTGTAATTCTGTAATGCTTGTCATGACCAAAGTAAAAACTTTAACACAAGGACTTGTTTTACTAATATCATTACCACATGAAAATGCTTTTACCATCTTTTCTCCCCAAAGTAGAGACAGAGAGAAATAGAAATATGAATTGGATGAGTCCTCAGAGGGAATGACTGAATTCCATTACATATGGAGGATATATTAACTTATTCTTGGTGGTTCTGCATAACTCATTCTGACAGTCAATGATCTAAACTAGATTTTTCGTATAAAAATTGTCTAGTCATATTATAGAAATATATTTTAGGAAAATATTTTAAAATGTGATATGGTAGACCTTTACAAATAATGGTCTGAACATACTATTCAGGACAGATAAAGCCACACCATGCAGTTTTTGTTTCTTTCCAAACATGGCACAGTACATTTTTATGACAAATCATAAGTCCTGTTTTTCAGGAAACTGTATCATACATTTTACTCATATATTGCTATCTGCTAGTGTTTATAAACATAAGAAATTGAATCATGTCACATTCTTAGAAGTGTGCAGCAATTGTATTAAATTCCTGGGGAGAAAATAATATGGTTCCCTGTTTTAGAAACTTCCCTGAGATAAAATAGGAAGCAGCTAATAATGAAACCCAAGATTATGATGGTAATGTTCTCATTTAGAAAGAATGCTCTAGACTTTCTGTTGGAGGGTTCAGAAATATCAGTGATGCTTGCTTCTGACAAATTTAATAGGGATGACATTAGATCATTTAGTCTAGGAACTGTTCTGTTGAATACATGGTTATACTATCTAACAGAAAGGGGAGAAAAGACAACTTTTATTTATTGAAATAGCTGTGGAATCCAAATAAAAATTTTATCACTGAGCACATAGAGTGTCAGACCTGCAGATAATCAGGAGGAGGGTTTCTCTGAAGATACATTACCTTTGAAATGGATTAGTAGATGGCAGGGAGCCAGTTAACATTTAGGTTTAATACTTGTTTGCTTTGGTAACATTTTTCCTGTGGTGTGTGCCATTTCCGTAAATTCCATGCAGACTTCATAGGAGCCAGGTACATAACTAATGACTTCTCTGACTAGAGCAATTAGGACTCCCCTCCCCCTAGCCCCCGCTACTTTCTGATGGATAATCTTTAATGAGGTTATTAACTGCACAGCTGGCTGAGTCTTCAGTGACTGGAGGAACTGTGGCTGGCCCTCTGTGTCTCTCAGCGTGTTTGAGATGCGAGCTGCCTATCTGGGGAGGGCAAGCCGGCTTTGTCAGTGAGAAAGGATGTGATGCTGGACACTGAGCGAGCATTGGATGAACGTTCTGCCATTGGATGTCTTCTGTGCGTCTTCACATAATGTAATTGAATATTACTGAAATGCTTTACTTTTTCAAAGGAGAAATGACAGGGGCCAGTTTCTTCACATTTATTATGCATTAGACACTGATGAATACATTCACACCAGGATCACACAGCTAGTGAAATGGCAGGGCCGATATTCAAATTGTAATTCAGCCTGGGACCAAACGTGAGCTCTTGAACAGCGGGTTACCTTGTCTTCTGAGTTCATCCTGGAAGACAGGTGATTCCCAGTACTGTTCCCATTTTATAGATGATTGAACAGAAAAGGTAAATTACAGGCTAATAAGGTCCAGTACTCTTGCCTGGAAAATCCCATGAACGGAGGAGCCTGGAAGGCTGCAATCTATGGGGTCGGCTGAGTGTCGGACACGACTGAGTGACTTCACTTTCACTTTTCACTTTCATGCATTGGAGAAGGAAATGGCAACCCACTCCAGTGTTCTTGCCTGGAGAATCCGAGGGACGGGGGAGCCTGGTGGGCTGCCGTCTATGGGGTTGCACAGAGTCGGACATGACTGAAGTGACTTAGCAGCAGCAAGGGGCAAAGCTCAGAGTGGCTCAAAGTCCTGTGTTTTCTGTATCCTTCCATGACCATGTATTCCCTCACTAGTTCTGTGAGTTAGATTCAAATACAAAGGAAGAATCAAAGTCCCTTTCCCATCAAATTAGCTCATGGCTCAGTATGTGTGGTCATAGAGTTGGGGGAATGGAGAGAGAGTATCATTTATCATTGAGGTGTTATATTTTATAACAAAATCCAACCAAACCTCTACAGAAAATGTGAGGATGAGAGACTTGTGGAGGAGGCCCTCCCTTTCTGTAGGGCTGGTGGACACGCTTCAGGATTTCCATTTAGAACTCTGGTCTTACTGGGTACCACCATGGCAGTCAGCACCTTGGTTTTAGAGTAAGAAAGAGGCTAAATGGAAGGACCATTTCTAAATCTCCTCTCAATAATATTTTAATAGCAGAGTCTTATATTTGGGCTGTTTATCCAAATGGTTAGTTTTGATAGCCCTGACTCTGGGCATTTGATCTTCTAGAGTGCTTTATGGAAGGAATGATCATTAGTAAAGTTTGAGAGTGAAATGGTTGTCATAAGCGGGGAGAAATTCCTTCTTAATCTAAAATTATCAAGACACTTTAGAAGATCTGCATCAGTCTCCAGGATGAATAAAAAAAATTGAGTGTTTGGTATGTTTAGAATGTACTGTTATTGGAGATTAGCTATAGACTTACATAGTATTTCTGCACTTAATGCAAGAAAGTGATTAAAACATGTGATTATGTGAACTAAATGTTCTCAAGTAGCCTTCTCTCTCCCTGCTGCTAAAATCAAATGTTGATGCAGTTTTGCCTTTGTACATGTATAGAGAAAACTCTTGTTTTCCTCCCATGTTTCTTTACCCTTTGGCATGACTGCATTAAACAGGCAATAAAAAACACGTGAAAAAGTCAGAAGCGAATGTTGACAATATGTGTGATTTTCCATTAAATATTTTATGCATTATTTGTTCAGATGAAGATATTTTCACTTTATCTATGAATTTCTCTCTTTCTTTTAAAGCAGGCACCACCGTTCTTTTTTTTGAAAGCAAGTACCATGCCCTTTTAGTTTGAGAGCAGCTCTGCTAGGTATTTATAAAGTTTTCCCTGTGATTTTTGTTAAGGCAGGTATAAATGCAGAGACTTGCAGTATTTACTGTGGATATTCAAGAATAGGCAGTGGGGACCTCTGCCACTATTTTCAGCCATTTTTTCTGCAGATATTTGATTGCCTTCTGTCAGGCACTTGGTTTCCCTGATAGCTCAGCTGGTAAAGAATCCACCTGCTATGCAGGAGACCCCAGTTGGTTCCTGGGTCAGGAAGATCCCCTGGAGAAGGGATAGGCTACCCACTTCAGTATTTTTGGGCTTCTCTTGTGGCTCAGCTGGTAAAGAATCTGTGTGCAATGTGGGAGACCTGAGTTCGATCCCTGGGTTGGGAAGATCACTTGGAGAAGGGAACTGCTACCCACTCCAGTATTCTGGCCTGGAGAATTCCTTGGACTGTATAGTCCATGGGGTGGCAAAAAGTCGGACACGACTGAGCAACTTTCACTGTCAGGCGCCTGCCAGGCATGGAAGATCCCACGGTAAAGAAACAAAAAAAGAATCTTGGTGTGAATGCTAGTGATAGAGATAGAAACCAAAGAAATAGATAAATACACATAAACTGTGATAAATATAAGGAAAGACAAATTTAGAAAAGTGTATTTATTGTAAGGCATGCTGGAATGCAAGTGAAGAGGACAGAGAAGGTGATCATTAAGAAATGACATTTAAGGGACTTCCCTGGCAGTCCACTGGTTAAGGATCTGCCTGGCAATTCAGGGGATGGAGATTCGATCCCTTGTCAGAGAACCTCAGATTCTACATGCCTTGGAGCATCTAAGCTCTGGAAACAGAAGATGACACAGTGAAGATCCCACATGCCATAGCTAAGACCTGACGCAACCAAATAAGTAAATACTTTTTTTTTTTTTTAATAACTTTTAAAACAAGTCAGATCTAAAGCATAAGATCAGGTAGGTGAGAAGGATAGGGTTGGAAAAAGGGAAGGAAGAAAGGAACACTGTATTTGCTAGGATTCATTTCAGCCGAAACAAGGCAGGGATTTATTTTTCTTTTGCATTAGCTTAGTTCAGTATTGGCTGAACCCCATTATCAGAGATTCCTGTATCTTGGATTATGTTTCTCCAGCCTGTGGTCCACAAGGGCTCCCAGTTTCCGGCCAGAATGTCCACACTCCAGACAACTGGCAGGAGGAAGATGATGCAGGTCGCTTCTGCTTCTGTCCCATTGGCCAGGACTTGGTCATATGGCAGCAGTTGTAAGAAGCCTGGAAAGTGTAGTCTTTATTTGGGGCAGCCATGTGCC